>CAXARO010001524.1:0-34497 GCA_963971305.1 Arcuatula senhousia
GCGCTAACAGGAAGTAGAAGTCAGACAGGTCTAAAAGTCGCTTTGGACGTATAGTTGGTCATGCTGAACCATCCTACGGGCTATCAAGTTTCAAGTCACTCCCATTTACGGTTTTTGAGAAAAGCTTGACGAAAATTCGTACAGACAGACGTACGGACAGATATGAGTAAAACTAAATCCCCCGGACATGTCATCACGGGGACATAAAAAATATGCCAAGTTCTAGGGCCGTAATTTAGGTCAAAATCAGTGGACCGTGAACGAAACTCAAACTTGACTTGTAAATCATAATACAATTTGTGTACCAGACACGTCGACACACGTAAAAAAAATTTCAGCCCAATATCTGCAAGCATATAGAACAAGAGGCTCCCAGTAGCCTGAATTGCTCACCTGTAACTACACAGATACACATATTTTGTTGATATTAGTGTGCTTAAACCATATGCAATTAATTTTTTTAAATATCTTGTATAGTTTTCAAGATATAGGGCTAAAAAAGTGCAAAATTTTGAAAAAATTACAAAAAGGGCAATATACTCCTACATCGGTTGTTGGATCTCGGGCAGGTAGATCTTGAGGTGCTGATCACTTTTTACCCTATGCCAGAATTTTGATATCTGTTACCGTTTTTGAGTTATTTGCAAAAAACTGTAATTTGACCCCTATGTTCTATTTTTAGCCATGGCGGCCATTTTTTTTTACAAATCAAAAAATCCGAACAATAGTTTTGTACACATAATGCCACTAAACAACTGTACCAAGTTTGGTTGCAATTGGACTTATGGTGTTGGACAAGTTAACGTTTGAAAAATTGTTTACAGACAAAGACGACGACGGACAGCCAAGTGATGCATAAGCATCTGCATACAACCAAAAGGCGGGTGTTCTGACCCCTGGTAATTTTCCCCCCCTCTGGATCCACCCAATCCGAGTAAAAAATTTCTACAACAGCGCCACCTATAAAAGTATACATGTGTGAGAGATATCAAGAGACATATAATTATTTTACACGTGAGTGAAGTCTATATAAGTATAACCCAGCACAAGTGTGATATACATGTTGTGTCGACGTACATTTACCAAGACGCAAGCTGGAGAAACAGACCGAAACCAAAAAACTTAACCAAGAATCAGACGGACGGATGGACATTACGTACGGACAAGGGACTTAATCTATATGCCCCTTTCATTCATCGTGATCAAGGCATAAAAAATATCTGCAAAAATTAAAATAAACCCCAGGCCCTCCGATGAAAACGTTTAGTAGCTCAGAAAAAAACCCTGGCCCCTCCCCCTTTTACTAGAACGACTAAAACTTGTTAGTTGGTTCCTTGGGGAGTTTTTTTTTGGGGGGGGGGGGGGGGTGGGGAGGTGGTGTCACCGTGTGTTCTTTAAGTGCTTTGGGGACATTTTCAGTGAAACAAGAATGAAAAAATCAGTGCAAGTTTTGCCAACACATAGACCCCGGGCACATAGATCTATCAATCAAAAACTTAATTGAGAATATTGACATATTATTATTAGTCAATCGGTACATTTACCGATATCGGTAAATCCTCTGAATGATTCCACGTGATTTCAGATCTTACCTCCTACGTTTAAAACACGAAATTGCCACAATCCTGGAAACCCTGGATATTTTGAAATGCCGGTTGTGCCAATCTCCACATTGCCATCAAATGGGTTCGGTGACGTGCACAGTGCTATGGACTGACAGTCTATTATAGTCATTAAGCCATCTCAATAACCGCGAACTTCCGCCCAGTTGCCATCTTCATCAACAGTTCAAAAACGCGCGAAGTTCAAACTTAATTACCGTAAGAAACGAACTGAATTGGTTGCTGCTGCTGAACGTTTTCAAACAATATTTTGATTGGTTGCTGTGACTGACTTTTCAGTCGTTTAAAGATATCAATAATTATTTATTTCAAATAAATAATAATTTTAATTTACAAAAAAACGTTACCGTTATTTTTTTCATTAAATACGAGGACGTCTATTTCATGTCATATGAAATATAAAGAAATGAAAAATATTGGTTAAGTGCAATCGTGCGTTTAAAAAAATGACCTCTTTGTTTACACATACAAGCGCCTCATTGATAGACATGGCGTCTTCCTCGAAAGATGGGGAAGTTCAAGAGAGCAGAAAACGGGGGCTTCCATGCCTGATTTGCAAAAGAATAATTACATCAAAACAAAACATAATGGTCCATCTCCATAAAGTTCATAAACTTAGTAAGTTTAGAATACTGTAAAAACGATGATGCAGGTCAAAGTGAAACCTGATAAGCTCCGCAGATAAAGTAAAGACATAGATCGGCGTTGGAATTAGAATCGATGTGTTTGATTTTTTTACATCTGCAGAGGGGGGTTCCAGACCTATTTGTTACGGAATTTAGGGGCTCCCGTAGGTTAGCCCCCTCGGGTTACAAGTCGCTTTTAAAAGGGGTCTGAGGTCGCAAGTTCGATTTAAAAGGCATATTTTGGCAGAGGTTGCAGGTCGTTTTTGGCATAGGTGTAGGTTGGAAGTCGCTCTTAAAAAGCCCTCAGGTCGCAGTTCGCTTTTAACCCTGCGAAAGCCACGAATTTAGCCCAAAATCTGCATGACAATTAAAACATTTTTACAAACTAAAGGGAGTGGGAGGGGGGGGGTTCCAAACCATTTTTGGGACCTGTCGATCGCCTACTTCCTGTATACCGAACCAACTTAAGAGTTTTTTTCAGGGGAAAATTTTCGTAACAGATTTCTCAGGAACAGTGAGTACTAGCCCTTCCAAATGTGGTATGTAACTTCGGTGGGTAGTCCCATATGGTGGGAATCATATTTGCACCGGTTGCTCACCTACATGTACTTCCTGTTTACCGTACCGACTTAGACTTTTTTCTGGAAAAAAAAACATTCCGCAACAGATTTCTCTGGAACTACTTATTGTAGCCTCTCCTTATTAGGTATGTTGCTTCAGTGGGTGGTCCCATATGGTGGGATTCATTTTTGAACCTGTCAGTCACTTCCTCACTCAGTTAATCGTACCGACTTAAAAAAAATCTTAACAGATTTCGCAGGAACTATGAATAGTAGGGTTCTGAAATTTTGTATGCAACCTTGGGTGTCGGTCCCATATGGTGGATATGTTTTTGGGTCTGTCGGCATCTACTTCCTGTTTTAACGCAACCGGGCCATTTTGTCTTTGACCCACTTTTCAATAATCTTCTCCTGGAACTTTAGTACAGCTCTTGAATGACCTTTTTTTTTTAGCTCACCTGACAGGAAGCCATGTAAGCTTTTGTCATCTGTGCCTGTTAATTTTTGTTTAAAAATCTTCTCCTAGCTCTTAAAACAGCTCACCAGATTTTCCTTGAAACTTGTTAGCAACGATCTAGATGCATGTTATCTAAAAAGAATCATCATTTCGGAGAGAACCATAAAAAAAACATGGCCGTCGTTAGGCCTCTAAATAGCGCTTAGAAAAAAATGCATCTTTTACTGAATAGCTCAAAATCTAATGAAGATATCAAAATTGTAGCAAGGAGACAACTTATCAACATGATTTTCATAAAAGTTTCTTAATTGATATAAGAATTATGCCTCCTGAAAATGATATTTGCTCATTAGGGAGCTTCCATTTAATTTGTAAAAGGGGGGGGGGGGGGGGTAATTTGGATATTTTTCATTTTATCTTGGAAAATTGTGTAAATGACCTTATAGTTAAGTTTATAGCCAAAACCTGCATCTTGCCTTTTTATTTTGGGACATGTCTGGTCCTGACTATTTTTTTTTCACAGATTTTGGCATTCATGCCTTTTTATTTCAAATTAATTAAGTAGTCGTTGATTAATATCATGTTAATGTAATCCAAATTGTGTATTTTCCATATGTTCATAATTCATTTTAATTTTGTTTATTTCAGCCCCTGTTAAAAGATTAAAGAAATTGTATCTAGAAGATGACTCTGTAGTTGTTCCTGCAAGTACTCTTGCTCGATGGAAAGCATCTGGGAAGTTGACTCGTGAAAACAATGAGCTAGCAAGAAAATCATTGCTAGGTCAATTCGAAAATACAGAATCAGATCATGATGAAACTCATTTATTAACATCACCAGTTGACAAAGGTACATTTGTAACACATATATATATATATACATGTACTTATAAAACTTAGATGAACCATAACCTTCGTATTATTTTTATACGCTCGTCAATTTTGATAGGACGTCTTATGGTATACCGCTGTCTGTCCGTCGTCCACACGTCGTACAATAATTCAAAAACGCTTTGAACAATTATCATGAAACTTTGGTCACTTGTTCTCAAAGATGGAAGAAGGCTCCCATTACTTTTTGGATAATTTTGAATAAATAGGAAAAGGGGGGGTCACTTATATTTACATTTGATATTTAACATAGAACTACGGGCGTATCATGCGCTCATGGCGCAGCTGTTTATTTGATGTCTGGGATCAATTTTAAGACATCATTCAAAATAAAGTCATTCCTTATAATTATATCACTATAAAAATCTTTTGTTATAATTAATAAGTAAATTTGAAATATTATAAAATGAAATGAAATCAGTGAACTTAGAATTGTAACGAATGTGTTGTTAAGCATCTGTGGAAAATTGCTTTCGGATCAATAACTCTAGTCGTAATTGAGTTATCCTTATGAAATTTTGACATGTCACCCGCCACTGATGGAGGGAGGGTATATGATTTGGGGTCTGTAGCCCCCACTGTTTTTTATACCACCACAAAATTTTTTTCGGTTGTATAATGTTATGGCGCAGTCATCGTTGTCCGTAGATACTTGGTTTTCGTGCTCTAACTTAAATTCCCAAATGTCATGAATGTAAAAGGTATTTAAACAGTACATGTATATATGCTTATCTCAGTGTGACCTGTATTCATGGTATTAAATCTATTTTTCTTTATTATAGGTAAAGGTGGTATGTATCATGCCCTTGGAGTATCTAAAGTGGTCTCTTCTCCAGCCAGTTCAATCATGTCATTGGGAGATAGTTTGGAAGGCTTTGGTGATGACTTATCATCTGATTTTAAAGTAGTGAATCATTCTGATTCTGAAAACCTGGACACTACCAGCTCTACTGATGAACAAATATTGACAAATGTAAACGAAGAAGAAAATAACATACAGTTGTCATCAAGTGATTTTGACTCAGAACCTGAATCTGAATTGGGAGAGAGTGATATTTCTGAATCACTTTGTTCAGATTCAGATAATGATCAGTCAAGTAAATGCAGCCAAGATGACTCTGATACACAGTTTACATGCAGTGAAGATGAATCAGATATAAACAATAAAAACTTGACATTGACAGAACAAGAATTACATTCACTATGTATTCTTTCATGTTTTTTGCGGAATAATATTTCTGCTAGTGCTTGTAGAGATATTCTTGCCACTATGAAATGTATATTCCACAACTTGGATACTGCTTCTGTATTGGACTTTGGAAAGATTCTGTCTTATGTGGATGACAGCTGTGTAAAAGAATTACATTATTGTGTTCTTTGTAATGAAATATTTCCAGAAAATATTGATGAATACAAATGTGGTACTGAAAACTGTAATGGACTACGTTACAAAGGTCCAGCTGCCAATCAACTTAAAAAGGATCGTCAACCACGCCAGTGCTTTGTTTTAGCAGATGCCAAAAATCAGTTAACAAGTTTATTGCAAACCCCAGGTGAGCAAAACAGGCTGATATGTGTACAATTATTATTCAGTTTAACTGATATTGCATTCTGGAAATAATGTTCATAATTAGGTCACACAGAATTAATTACTTGTTCTTGGGTTGATAACATCCATAGAGAGCTAGCAATCAAAATATCAAATTTTGCTGTAGCTTCTTTCAGTATTAAGATTGCCACTGATTGGTTTGATATTTGGTATGTTGAACTATTATGATGGATTGTATGTTTTAATCAATGTTCAGGCCAATCCAACTTCAACTACCCGTGAAGGCAGGGCTCAATCTGTGTCCCACAGACACATTCTGTCTTTATTTAAATCTTCTCTGAAACCACTGAACAGATTTTCTGGAAACTTGATAGCAAGAATCTACGTGTATAACATGTTGTTTAAAAAGATTTCCCATTTTTAGTGATTAATAAAAAACAAGACAGACTGCTGCTACCTAAAACATGCTAAAAAAATACAGTTTTGCTTAATAACTTTAATTTTTTATAATGGACCGTTAGATATTAGAATAGAACCAAGGTGGTACATGATGAAGGCGTAATGGAACTAAGCCCAATTTTTTGTAAAAAATTATCGATGTAAGAGTTATCCCCCCTCCCATGTCAATTGGTTAACCTTAATTGAAATAACCACCTAGAAAGGGCTAATTATATTGCTTATTTTCGACAACCTACGTATAGTTGGGTCGAAAAAAAATATGTGTGTTTCCTGTAACATCTTGAAAAAAAAACTAGGGTCTGTAGGTCAGCAATTTTTTTTGTACTTTTTGTTTTGTTTTTGGTAGTGTAAACATCAATCAAGTTGGCTAAAGTAGCAGCACTAGCTCTAGCTGATGAGACTTCAAGAGTCGAAACACAATTTGTCTTGCATGATTAAATTTGTTTCTTTTAACCTCGATCATTGATGACTTGCATTTTAAAACAATTCACAACACAATATAATTAACAAATCTGTAGGAGATCATCTATCATGTCTATTCCTTCAAATACAGTAAAGTACAAAAAAAGTTCAAAAATCAAACTTATTCAACTATTTTCACAGCAAACACTAAATTGTGCTGTCATGTTTAAAAAAAAACAGATGAGGTTTCAATTTCCCGCAATTTAAATTTTTTTCGGGGGAAAGAAATAGGTTACAGGAAACATCGAATTTTTTTTAGGCCTTATTCAATTGTTTTTGTTTATAGATGCAACAAGTCTCATATGCATGCATTTAATGGAATCTGAATTTGCTTTATTTTTAGGAATTTGGAAAGACATTAAAAAGAATAAGGAAAATTTGTTGAGAAACAGAGAGTCAGAGACAGAGACTATCAAAGACATAAAAAGTGGTCAAGCTTATCAGGAGCTATTATCAGAGACAGGATTTCTCTTCAGAAATAGTAATGGGTTAACAGCAACATTTAATACGGATGGGGTAAATTTGTACTCTTCCTCCAAGATCGAGTTGTGGCCTATATTTATGGTAATAAATGAATTAAGTCCAGCAGTCAGGTTTGCCCGTGATAATATGATTCTTGCTGGTATTTGGCAGGGGAAAGGAAAACCCCCCTTCAAACAGTACCTTAAAGGTTTCAGTGATGAAATGAACTTTCTTTACAATCAAGGTGTTGATATTCATCTGGACAATGATTTAATAAATGTTAAACTTGCAGTTATCTGTGGGATAGCTGATCTACCTGCAAAAGCGGAACTTTTAAATATGACATATTTTAATGGACAAAATGCCTGCATCACTTGCTATGATCCAGGTAAAGTGGTTAAACAAGGGAAGGGTCATGCTAGATGTTTCCCATACAGAAGAGATGAATCACGTTATAATTACAGAGGTCATGATGATGTTTTAGCAGATATGCAAACTGGGACAAAACAAAAGCCAAGTCAAGGTATGAAAGGACTTTCAGGCTTATCATATCTTGAATCGTATGATATGGTAAAAAGTACAGTTCCTGATTACATGCACGGAATATTACTGGGTATAACAAAAACTTTAATGAGTAAATGGTTTGCTCCTTCTCAGAGCGGTAAAGATCATTTTATTGGGAAACATTTGAGAGAAATATCTAAACGATTGCAGTACATCATGTACTGCAATCGTTTAGATATTTCTCTCAAATGTTTCCCAATAAAATGATCTTTACCGCTCTGAGAAGGAGCAAACCATTTACTCATTAAAGTTTTTGTTATACCCAGTAATATTCCGTGCATGTAATCAGGAACTGTACTTTTTACCATATCATACGATTCAAGATATGATAAGCCTGAAAGTCCTTTCATACCTTGACTTGGCTTTTGTTTTGTCCCAGTTTGCATATCTGCTAAAACATCATCATGACCTCTGTAATTATAACGTGATTCATCTCTTCTGTATGGGAAACATCTAGCATGACCCTTCCCTTGTTTAACCACTTTACCTGGATCATAGCAAGTGATGCAGGCATTTTGTCCATTAAAATATGTCATATTTAAAAGTTCCGCTTTTGCAGGTAGATCAGCTATCCCACAGATAACTGCAAGTTTAACATTTATTAAATCATTGTCCAGATGAATATCAACACCTTGATTGTAAAGAAAGTTCATTTCATCACTGAAACCTTTAAGGTACTGTTTGAAGGGGGGTTTTCCTTTCCCCTGCCAAATACCAGCAAGAATCATATTATCACGGGCAAACCTGACTGCTGGACTTAATTCATTTATTACCATAAATATAGGCCACAACTCGATCTTGGAGGAAGAGTACAAATTTACCCCATCCGTATTAAATGTTGCTGTTAACCCATTACTATTTCTGAAGAGAAATCCTGTCTCTGATAATAGCTCCTGATAAGCTTGACCACTTTTTATGTCTTTGATAGTCTCTGTCTCTGACTCTCTGTTTCTCAACAAATTTTCCTTATTCTTTTTAATGTCTTTCCAAATTCCTAAAAATAAAGCAAATTCAGATTCCATTAAATGCATGCATATGAGACTTGTTGCATCTATAAACAAAAACAATTGAATAAGGCCTAAAAAAAATTCGATGTTTCCTGTAACCTATTTCTTTCCCCCGAAAAAAATTTAAATTGCGGGAAATTGAAACCTCATCTGTTTTTTTTTAAACATGACAGCACAATTTAGTGTTTGCTGTGAAAATAGTTGAATAAGTTTGATTTTTGAACTTTTTTTGTACTTTACTGTATTTGAAGGAATAGACATGATAGATGATCTCCTACAGATTTGTTAATTATATTGTGTTGTGAATTGTTTTAAAATGCAAGTCATCAATGATCGAGGTTAAAAGAAACAAATTTAATCATGCAAGACAAATTGTGTTTCGACTCTTGAAGTCTCATCAGCTAGAGCTAGTGCTGCTACTTTAGCCAACTTGATTGATGTTTACACTACCAAAAACAAAACAAAAAGTACAAAAAAAATTGCTGACCTACAGACCCTAGTTTTTTTTTCAAGATGTTACAGGAAACACACATATTTTTTTTCGACCCAACTATACGTAGGTTGTCGAAAATAAGCAATATA
This sequence comes from Arcuatula senhousia, assembly GCA_963971305.1. Taxonomy (NCBI): domain Eukaryota; kingdom Metazoa; phylum Mollusca; class Bivalvia; order Mytilida; family Mytilidae; genus Arcuatula; species Arcuatula senhousia. Next base: position 9,241 of record CAXARO010001524.1, read on the forward strand.
ATTAGCCCTTTCTAGGTGGTTATTTCAATTAAGGTTAACCAATTGACATGGGAGGGGGGATAACTCTTACATCGATAATTTTTTACAAAAAATTGGGCTTAGTTCCATTACGCCTTCATCATGTACCACCTTGGTTCTATTCTAATATCTAACGGTCCATTATAAAAAATTAAAGTTATTAAGCAAAACTGTATTTTTTTAGCATGTTTTAGGTAGCAGCAGTCTGTCTTGTTTTTTATTAATCACTAAAAATGGGAAATCTTTTTAAACAACATGTTATACACGTAGATTCTTGCTATCAAGTTTCCAGAAAATCTGTTCAGTGGTTTCAGAGAAGATTTAAATAAAGACAGAATGTGTCTGTGGGACACAGATTGAGCCCTGCCTTCACGGGTAGTTGAAGTTGGATTGGCCTGAACATTGATTAAAACATACAATCCATCATAATAGTTCAACATACCAAATATCAAACCAATCAGTGGCAATCTTAATACTGAAAGAAGCTACAGCAAAATTTGATATTTTGATTGCTAGCTCTCTATGGATGTTATCAACCCAAGAACAAGTAATTAATTCTGTGTGACCTAATTATGAACATTATTTCCAGAATGCAATATCAGTTAAACTGAATAATAATTGTACACATATCAGCCTGTTTTGCTCACCTGGGGTTTGCAATAAACTTGTTAACTGATTTTTGGCATCTGCTAAAACAAAGCACTGGCGTGGTTGACGATCCTTTTTAAGTTGATTGGCAGCTGGACCTTTGTAACGTAGTCCATTACAGTTTTCAGTACCACATTTGTATTCATCAATATTTTCTGGAAATATTTCATTACAAAGAACACAATAATGTAATTCTTTTACACAGCTGTCATCCACATAAGACAGAATCTTTCCAAAGTCCAATACAGAAGCAGTATCCAAGTTGTGGAATATACATTTCATAGTGGCAAGAATATCTCTACAAGCACTAGCAGAAATATTATTCCGCAAAAAACATGAAAGAATACATAGTGAATGTAATTCTTGTTCTGTCAATGTCAAGTTTTTATTGTTTATATCTGATTCATCTTCACTGCATGTAAACTGTGTATCAGAGTCATCTTGGCTGCATTTACTTGACTGATCATTATCTGAATCTGAACAAAGTGATTCAGAAATATCACTCTCTCCCAATTCAGATTCAGGTTCTGAGTCAAAATCACTTGATGACAACTGTATGTTATTTTCTTCTTCGTTTACATTTGTCAATATTTGTTCATCAGTAGAGCTGGTAGTGTCCAGGTTTTCAGAATCAGAATGATTCACTACTTTAAAATCAGATGATAAGTCATCACCAAAGCCTTCCAAACTATCTCCCAATGACATGATTGAACTGGCTGGAGAAGAGACCACTTTAGATACTCCAAGGGCATGATACATACCACCTTTACCTATAATAAAGAAAAATAGATTTAATACCATGAATACAGGTCACACTGAGATAAGCATATATACATGTACTGTTTAAATACCTTTTACATTCATGACATTTGGGAATTTAAGTTAGAGCACGAAAACCAAGTATCTACGGACAACGATGACTGCGCCATAACATTATACAACCGAAAAAAATTTTGTGGTGGTATAAAAAACAGTGGGGGCTACAGACCCCAAATCATATACCCTCCCTCCATCAGTGGCGGGTGACATGTCAAAATTTCATAAGGATAACTCAATTACGACTAGAGTTATTGATCCGAAAGCAATTTTCCACAGATGCTTAACAACACATTCGTTACAATTCTAAGTTCACTGATTTCATTTCATTTTATAATATTTCAAATTTACTTATTAATTATAACAAAAGATTTTTATAGTGATATAATTATAAGGAATGACTTTATTTTGAATGATGTCTTAAAATTGATCCCAGACATCAAATAAACAGCTGCGCCATGAGCGCATGATACGCCCGTAGTTCTATGTTAAATATCAAATGTAAATATAAGTGACCCCCCCTTTTCCTATTTATTCAAAATTATCCAAAAAGTAATGGGAGCCTTCTTCCATCTTTGAGAACAAGTGACCAAAGTTTCATGATAATTGTTCAAAGCGTTTTTGAATTATTGTACGACGTGTGGACGACGGACAGACAGCGGTATACCATAAGACGTCCTATCAAAATTGACGAGCGTATAAAAATAATACGAAGGTTATGGTTCATCTAAGTTTTATAAGTACATGTATATATATATATATGTGTTACAAATGTACCTTTGTCAACTGGTGATGTTAATAAATGAGTTTCATCATGATCTGATTCTGTATTTTCGAATTGACCTAGCAATGATTTTCTTGCTAGCTCATTGTTTTCACGAGTCAACTTCCCAGATGCTTTCCATCGAGCAAGAGTACTTGCAGGAACAACTACAGAGTCATCTTCTAGATACAATTTCTTTAATCTTTTAACAGGGGCTGAAATAAACAAAATTAAAATGAATTATGAACATATGGAAAATACACAATTTGGATTACATTAACATGATATTAATCAACGACTACTTAATTAATTTGAAATAAAAAGGCATGAATGCCAAAATCTGTGAAAAAAAAATAGTCAGGACCAGACATGTCCCAAAATAAAAAGGCAAGATGCAGGTTTTGGCTATAAACTTAACTATAAGGTCATTTACACAATTTTCCAAGATAAAATGAAAAATATCCAAATTACCCCCCCCCCCCCCCCTTTTACAAATTAAATGGAAGCTCCCTAATGAGCAAATATCATTTTCAGGAGGCATAATTCTTATATCAATTAAGAAACTTTTATGAAAATCATGTTGATAAGTTGTCTCCTTGCTACAATTTTGATATCTTCATTAGATTTTGAGCTATTCAGTAAAAGATGCATTTTTTTCTAAGCGCTATTTAGAGGCCTAACGACGGCCATGTTTTTTTTATGGTTCTCTCCGAAATGATGATTCTTTTTAGATAACATGCATCTAGATCGTTGCTAACAAGTTTCAAGAAAATCTGGTGAGCTGTTTTAAGAGCTAGGAGAAGATTTTTAAACAAAAATTAACAGGCACAGATGACAAAAGCTTACATGGCTTCCTGTCAGGTGAGCTAAAAAAAAAAGGTCATTCAAGAGCTGTACTAAAGTTCCAGGAGAAGATTATTGAAAAGTGGGTCAAAGACAAAAATGGCCCGGTTGCGTAAAACAGGAAGTAGATGCCGACAGACCCAAAAACATATCCCACCATATGGGACCGACACCCAAGGTTGCATACAAAATTTCAGAACCCTACTATTCATAGTTCCTGCGAAATCTGTTAAGATTTTTTTTAAGTCGGTACGATTAACTGAGTGAGGAAGTGACTGACAGGTTCAAAAATGAATCCCACCATATGGGACCACCCACTGAAGCAACATACCTAATAAGGAGAGGCTACAATAAGTAGTTCCAGAGAAATCTGTTGCGGAATGTTTTTTTTTCCAGAAAAAAGTCTAAGTCGGTACGGTAAACAGGAAGTACATGTAGGTGAGCAACCGGTGCAAATATGATTCCCACCATATGGGACTACCCACCGAAGTTACATACCACATTTGGAAGGGCTAGTACTCACTGTTCCTGAGAAATCTGTTACGAAAATTTTCCCCTGAAAAAAACTCTTAAGTTGGTTCGGTATACAGGAAGTAGGCGATCGACAGGTCCAAAAATGGTTTGGAACCCCCCCCCTCCCACTCCCTTTAGTTGTAAAAATGTTTTAATTGTCATGCAGATTTTGGGCTAAATTCGTGGCTTTCGCAGGGTTAAAAGCGAACTGCGACCTGAGGGCTTTTTAAGAGCGACTTCCAACCTACACCTATGCCAAAAAACGACCTGCAACCTCTGCCAAAATATGCCTTTTAAAATCGAACTTGCGACCTCAGACCCCTTTTAAAAGCGACCTTGTAACCCGAGGGGGCTAACCTACGGGAGCCCCTAAATTCGTAACAAATAGGTCTGGAACCCCCCCTCCTGCAGATGTAAAAAAATCAAACACATCGATTCTAATTCCAACGCCGATCTATGTCTTTACTTTATCTGCGGGAGCTTATCAGGTTTCACTTTGACCTGCATCATCGTTTTTACAGTATTCTAAACTTACTAAGTTTATGAACTTTATGGAGATGGACCATTATGTTTTGTTTTGATGTAATTATTCTTTTGCAAATCAGGCATTGGAAGCCCCCGTTTTCTGCTCTCTTGAACTTCCCATCTTTCGAGGAAGACGCCATGTCTATCAATGAGGCGCTTGTATGTGTAAACAAAGAGGTCATTTTTTTAAACGCACGATTGCACTTAACCAATATTTTTCATTTCTTTATATTTCATATGACATGAAATAGACGTCCTCGTATTTAATGAAAAAAATAACGGTAACGTTTTTTTGTAAATTAAAATTATTATTTATTTGAAAATAAATAATTATTGATATCTTTAAACGACTGAAAAGTCAGTCACAGCAACCAATCAAAATATTGTTTTGAAAACGTTCAGCAGCAGCAACCAATCAGTTCGTTTCTTACGGTAATTAAGTTTGAACTTCGCGCGTTTTTGAACTGTTGATGAAGATGGCAACTGGGCGGAAGTTCGCGGTTATGAGATGGCTTAATGACTATAATAGACTGTCAGTCCATAGCACTGTGCACGTCACCGAACCCATTGATGGCAATGTGGAGATTGGCACAACCGGCATTTCAAAATATCCAGGGTTTCCAGGATTGTGGCAATTTCGTGTTTTAAACGTAGGAGGTAAGATCTGAAATCACGTGGAATCATTCAGAGGATTTACCGATATCGGTAAATGTACCGATTGACTAATAATAATATGTCAATATTCTCAATTAAGTTTTTGATTGATAGATCTATGTGCCCGGGGTCTATGTGTTGGCAAAAACTTGCACTGATTTTTTCATTCTTGTTTCACTGAAAATGTCCCCAAAGCACTTAAAGAACACACGGTGACACCACCCCCTCCCCCCCCCCCCAAAAAAAAAACTCCCCAAGGAACCAACTAACAAGTTTTAGTCGTTCTAGTAAAAGGGGGAGGGGCCAGGGTTTTTTTCTGAGCTACTAAACGTTTTCATCCGGAGGGCCTGGGGTTTATTTTAATTTTTGCAGATATTTTTTATGCCTTGATCACGATGAATGAAAGGGGCATATAGATTAAGTCCCTTGTCCGTACGTAATGTCCATCCGTCCGTCCTGATTCTTGGTTAAGTTTTTTGGTTTCGGTCTGTTTCTCAGCTTGGTCTTGGTAAATGTACGTCGACACAACATGTATATCACACTTGTGCTGGGTTATACTTATATAGACTTCACTCACGTGTAAAATAATTATATGTCTCTTGATATCTCTCACACATGTATACTTTTATAGGTGGCGCTGTTGTAGAAATTTTTTACTCGGATTGGGTGGATCCAGAGGGGGGAAAATTACCAGGGGTCAGAACACCCGCCTTTTGGTTGTATGCAGATGCTTATGCCATCACTTGGCGTCCGTCGTCGTCTTTGTCTGTAAACAATTTTTCAAACGTTAACTTGTCCAACACCATAAGTCCAATTGCAACCAAACTTGGTACAGTTGTTTAGTGGCATTATGTGTACAAAACTATTGTTCGGATTTTTTGATTTGTAAAAAAAAATGGCCGCCATGGCTAAAAATAGAACATAGGGGTCAAATTACAGTTTTTTGCAAATAACTCAAAAACGGTAACAGATATCAAAATTCTGGCATAGGGTAAAAGTGATCAGCACCTCAAGATCTACCTGCCCGAGATCCAACAACCGATGTAGGAGTATATTGCCCTTTTTGTAATTTTTTCAAAATTTTGCACTTTTTTAGCCCTATATCTTGAAAACTATACAAGATATTTAAAAAAATTTAATTGCATATGGTTAAGCACACTAATATCAACAAAATATGTGTATCTGTGTAGTTCAGGTGAGCAATTCAGGCTACTGGGAGCCTCTTGTTCTATATGCTTGCAGATATTGGGCTGAAATTTTTTTTACGTGTGTCGACGTGTCTGGTACACAAATTGTATTATGATTTACAAGTCAAGTTTGAGTTTCGTTACGGTCCACTGATTTTGACCTAAATTACGGCCCTAGAACTTGGCATATTTTTTATGTCCCCGTGATGACATGTCCGGGGGATTTAGTTTTACTCATATCTGTCCGTACGTCTGTCTGTACGAATTTTCGTCAAGCTTTTCTCAAAAACCGTAAATGGGAGTGACTTGAAACTTGATAGCCCGTAGGATGGTTCAGCATGACCAACTATACGTCCAAAGCGACTTTTAGACCTGTCTGACTTCTACTTCCTGTTAGCGCTGCACCGAGCGGGGTCATCCATGTCCCATGGACACATTCTCTCTTTATTTGTATTTTAAAATTGCAAATCCCAATTCCAACAAAGCTGCGAGCGGGGCATCAGTGTCGCTCTGACACATTTCCTTTTTTTTTTAAAATTTGTCCTTATTAGTTTAAAATTCAACAATGTCACCTGAGGGTCAATTTTGTGTTGTGATGAAAATTTAAATAGTATATCTGATGCATTTCAGGCAAAGGCGAAATGAAAGAGTGGCTAGACAAAAATTTTGAACGTCTGTCGGAAGATGTGACAGACACTTTTTTGAAGAAGAATTTAGGTAAGATTGACATTTTACATTTAGGTTATATTTAAATAATAGCCATACATCATACTCATTACTGTATTTTAGGGTTTCAGAGGTGAAATATTAATAAATAAACACCCGGGTTAAAGCTTATCATGAAATTGGTGCCAGTACTGAACCCGGTGGGTTTCACTGTGAAGAAAATATGTAGCCTTTAACTTGGTGCAAACGTAGCTTTTAACTTGGTGCAAAACACTGAGTTAAAAGCTACATATTTTCTTCACAGTGCAAATTACACACCGGGTTCAGTACTCAGGCACGGTGCTGCACCGATTTCATGGTAACGCGTTGACCCAGGTGATTATGTTTTATATTGACTTCTTGTTGGAGGCATTTACGAACATATGCCTTCTGTGGAATGCCCATCTACTGTTGATAATTAAATTTGTACATGTGTTAATTTACACTTTTTTGCTATTGATACAAGACAAAGGAAAACCAAGCTGTATCCATATCCAAAACCCGAGAATCCAAGGGCAATTACACAAACAAACTACTAAGAGCAAAAATATACAAAAATAAAAAAGTAAAGCGAACAAAGGGGGTATCAATTGCGCTCATAATGGAGCTGTTTATTCACTTTGGCAAAAAAATAATGTGTGTGTTTCAGTTTGCATGCTTTGAAAAATAGGGTAGGTAGGTACTAGGTAAGGAATTTTTTCATTAGTTTTTAATTTGTTATGCCACCTAAAATGGAGATTGCCAATCTCTCATTGGATGCAGGCACCTGGGAGCCTCATATTTACCCGAGTTAATATGAGAAGGAAAGCTAAAATTGCAGAAATCAGATCAGCACCAAAAAAATGGAGTATATACTGTAGGGTAACCCTGAAACACACATATTTTGGGGGCTTTTTCGAGCATAGAATGATTTGATCACCACAGACCTGAAGTTCTTACATGTATTGTTGTTTTTATTTTCAGTTGAAACTTTGGCACAACCTAAACATGCTAAAAGTGGAGAAAAAAGAAAAATTGAAAGTGTAATAACAGGTATATACTTTAATACAAACACAATACTCTTTTAATTGGGCCCACAAAAAATTTTGCTTAAATTTTATAAATACATTTTTTTTTATACCCCACCAACTTTTGTTGCGGGGTATATAGTTTTTCGGTCTGTTCGTCCGCCCGTCCGTTCATCCGTTGCACTTTACATTTTCTTGGAAACTACAAGTCTGATCTTCATGAAATTTTGTACACTACTTCATTGAATGAGGGAGAGGGACTAAACATTGCAACCATCAATGGGCTCTTTCTTCAATGTCTGTCTGTCTGAGAGACTCGGGTTTACCTTTCAGGTACACCTTTTTATACGACCGCAAAATTTTTGCGATCGTATAATGGTATGGCGATGTCGTCGTTGCCGTCGTCGTCTGGGGACATTTGGTTTCCGTGCGATAACTTGAGTAAATATTGACCGATTGTTATGAAATTTTGATATGATGTTTGTAATCACTAAAGAAAGGTTCCTATTGAATTTCGGGTTTGTGGCCCCTACCGTTTTAGAAAAAAGGGCCAAAAGGGGCTAAAACAGGTGTATTGACAAAACTGTTGTAGAATGTTTGTTATTCATTCAATTTTGAAAATTCTTTTTTTATTGAACTCATCATTAAATTCTGTCAACAAAATGTGTCAATGGTTTTGATATACATTGCACTGTTTCATTGCTACTGGGGGTCAAAAAGGGGCCACACCCAAAAAATTGACTTTTTTATTTGTGGTCCGATTTTCAAAATCTTTTTTTCATTGGAATCCTTGTGAAAATCCCTGCCTGCGTTTTTCAATCAGATTTGCAATATCTCTTACTGTTTTTGAGAAATTAGGGGTCAAAGGGGCCAAAAACGCCATTTTTAAAAGTTTGTCAAGGCAAATAGTTCTATACCAAAAATTAAGTTGAAGTGGACCTGCCCATTGTTATGAAGTTTTAATATGATGATTATAACCACTAAAGGAATGTTGGTTTTGTATTTGGGGTTTGTGGCCCCTACTGTTTTAGAAAAAAGGACCAAAAGTGCTAAAACAGGTGTATTGACAAAACTGTTGTAGAATGTTTATTACTCATTTGATTTTTAAAATTCTTTTTTTACTGAGTTCATAATTAAATTCTATTTACTAAATGTGTCAATGATTTTGATATTCATTTCACCATTACATTGCTACAGGGGGCTAAAGACAGCTAGGCCACGCCCATAAAATCAACTTTTTTATTTGTGGTCCGATTTTCAAAATCTTTTTTTCATTGGATTCCTTGTAAAAATTTCTGCCTATTATTTTAATCTGATTTGCAATATCTTTTATCATTTTTGAAAAATAAGGGGTCAAAGGGCCAAAATTGTAAATTAATACATGTACATGTATATAAATGAGGCTTTTTGTATGAGATGTTGATGTAAATATATATGTGTCAAAAATGCATTTTTAAGTCCACCACAGGATGCATGCGTCTAAAAGCTTTGTAAGTCCACCATGGGCTTCTTGTGACCAAAGCAATGGACTATCCATATTGGGCCTCCAACGTACAGGGTTCGACTTGTTGCGGTCGTATCATGCTGCGCTCGGCGTAGCTTTTTATTGTGACAAAGCTGGGAGCGGGGTATCCGTGTCTTTCTGACAAATCCTTGTTTTCATATGTAAACAAAAATTTTGATCGACGAATGGGTTGCACCAGTTTTTCGGTTTGTTCGTCCATCCGTCACACTTTTTTTCAACATCCTTGCAGATATCCAAAAGAACCTTTTTCGAACAAAGCTGCTTTACTAAGTGGGATATTGTCCTCTTACACATTAATTTAAATGTTACATTTACAATGTAGATATTAAATTTGCAAAAGAACAAAAATTGGATAAAATAATCTATGGCATTATCATTTATTACTCTTTTTATTTTTTTTTTAGTAGATACTTCAACAAAACCTGGACTAAAGAGTGAGGGGACTCCAAGTGTGGATAAAAAAACAAAAACTGTACAGAGTAAAGAGAATGAAAGTGTGGATAATAAAACAAAACCTGCACAGAGTCCCGGCCCGCCAGAAGAGAATGAAAGTGTGGATAAAAAAACAAAACCTGCACATAGTGAAGAGACTCCAAGTGTGGATAAAAAAACATGTATGTACTACACTTTTTAAGTCGGGGCTATTCCAGAAAAAATCCCACAGGGGGTGGAACACCAACTATGTTTAGGGGTACCACCAATAGAATTTTTTAAACTTTTATACATGTTATAATACTTAAAAATTGTGCAATATAAATGAAAAAGAAAATACCCCCAACCAATAGAAAAATAAAATAAAGTGGTGTTCCAACTCCTGGCAGTCTGTGCCAAAAGCTTTTTCAGCTACTTAAGCCCGAAACATGAATTTTCTCCTTTTCACACAATTTCCCATTTTCTTTTAACAAAAATCTACAAAATTTTACTAGCCCTCAAGAATTTTTACTAGCTGAAAGCGTCAAGCTAGTGGCCAAAGGCACAGACTGCCCTAGTGGGATTTTTTTCTGATATAGCCCGTATGATTCCTTTGGAATAGCATGGAAGTATGGGATTAGTTTTTTTTTAAAGATTATATGTTGAATATTTAAACTGAAAAAAACACATGTGCAGTTGAGGGAAACACATTACTGACATGCATGCATGTATCACTTTTTCTGTCTCTTCTTAAACTGCTTGGTCAATTCAAACCAAACTTTATAACTATTTATGACTGTTATTCTTTAAACATTGTGCCCAATACGTTTATGGCTGCCATCCGAGACCATATTATTAACATTGTATACCGTGAGAAATGCATTCAAATATCCAAAAAACAAAACTTTGTTACAATTGATACTCCAATGCTTTAAGGAATAGCATATTATAAGAACTAATTTTTTAAAACTCAAAGTTTAACCTTGTATAATGTCTGTGCCTGGATGGAGAAACCTTATTTTAATTTTGATCTAAGGCAATGGGTAATCAGAACCACACTATTTTTATGGTCTCAATTATAAATGTATATACTGTATCTAATTATTTAATAAGATTTTCTTACCTTCAATTGCAGCTTCTGAAAATGACCATTATTTGAAATCTCCAGAAAGGCATGAAAGGACACAATCTTCATGGTAAGAAATCTTTTTTGATAAACTTCACTTCATAGTTGATTCTGAGTTGTTGGTGGTCCTCAGAAAATTCAAAATCTGAACCATTGCTGGACAGTTTAAATGGAGATAATGTGTAATCTCTGATATAATGAAGTAAAATATTAAATATTAGCTTTGTTTTTTTAGCTCACCTGGCCAAAGGCCATGTGAGCTATTGCCATCACTTGGCGTCCGTCGTCGTCGTCCGTCGTCGTCGTCGTCCGTCGTCGTTAACTTTTCTTCAAACTTCTTCTCCTCTGAAACGGCTGAACAGATTCAAACCAAATTTGGTCTGATGGTACCTTAGGGTATCCCCCACAGAACTGATGTAGGGATTTTTGATTAGTCGAAAAACATGGCCGCCGTTGCTAAAAATAGACCAAGGGGGTCAGACTAATGTTTTTGGCTTGTAAATCAAAAAGTATAAGAGATAGATGAAATCTGATGCCACCCTACTGCTTCAGCATTAAAAGCTCTACAAAAGTCTCCATTTGGTCCAAGTTGTCAGATGACCCCTTATAGGGGTTACAGCCCCTTAAAGGTGAAAAATAGCGTTTTTTCATGTTTTTGCCCTATAGAATGAAAACTATTGCAGATAGAGAAAAGCTGTTGCTTGCTTAAATGTTCAGCTCATTTAGCTCTACAAAAGTCTCCATAGGGTCGAAGTTGTCAGATGACCCCTTATAGGGGTTACAGCCCCTTAAAGGTGAAAAATAGCGTTTTTTCATGTTTTTGCCCTATAGTATGAAAACTATTGCAGATAGAGAAAAGCTGTTGATTGCTTAAATGTTCAGCTCATTTAGCTCTACAAAAGTCTCCATAGGGTCGAAGTTGTCAGATGACCCCTTATAGGGATTACGGCCCCTGAAATAATGTTTTTTCATGTTTTTGGCCTATTGAATGAAAACTATTGCAGATAGAGAGAAGCTGTTGCTTGCTTAAATGTTCAGCTAATTTAGCTGTACAAAAGTCTCCATAGGGTCGAAGTTGTCAGATGACCCCTTATAGGGGTTACAGCCCCTTAAAGGCGAAAAATAGTGTTTTTGGCCTATAGAATGAAAACTATTGCAGATAGAGAAAAGCTGTTGCTTGCTTAAATGTTCAGCTCATTAAGCTCTACAAAAGTCTTCATAGGGTCGAAGTTGTCAGATGACCCCTTATAGGGGTTACAGCCCCTTAAAGGCGAAAAATAGTGTTTTTGGCCTATAGAATGAAAACTATTGCAGATAGAGAAAAGCTGTTGCTTGCTTAAATGTTCAGCTCATCTAGCTCTACAAAAGTCTTTACAGGGTCGAAATTGTCAGATGACCCCTTATAGGGGTTACTGCCCCTAAATTTACGTGTTTTCATGTTTTTGGCTTATATGATGAAAACTATAGCAGATAAAGAAAAGTGGTTGCTCGCTTAAATGTTCAGTTCATTAAGCTCTTAACAAAAGTCTTTATAGAGTCAAAGTGTTCAGATGGCCCTTAATATAAATAACATTTTGCACATTTTTGGCCTACAGAATGAAAACTATCGCTGAAAGAGAAAAGCTGTTGCTTGCTTAAATGTTCCGCTTATTTAGCTCTACAAAGTTCTTTATAGGGTTAATATCAAGAACAGGTGAGCGATTTAGGCTCCTGGGAGCCTCTTGTTTTTGCATAGGCGAGACACTGCAATTGGGTATAGTATGTTGAATTTTTTAATACTTGATAATTTCATTAAAAAAGGACAAGATGGCAGGATTTTACTATAGACATACACAATAAAATATTTATTAGTTGAAACACATATACAATAAATGGTTATAACTCATAATAACATATTGGGGGGTGGGGGGGTAAAACACCAACAATCGATAAATCAGCTTAAAGATATGGCAGTGGAAGGGTTGACACTCACTGGTGTGATGCTTTTCGTATCAAATATCTTTTATAGCAATAGAATTCCAGTGCATTTTCTAATAACAAATTTTTGGCATTGAGTGAAAATTTAATAGCAAGCAATGACATCATCTGAGACTTGTTAATATTCGGGCTATTCAAGTAATAAATGAAAAAAAGGGGGGGTGGAAGGCTTTTTATATATAATTTAGATGGGTGGTGGTATTAATTTTGAATTTTCTGTTATTTGTCTTATCTGTTTAATTTGTGTGTTGTGGGGTCTGGAAAAAAGTGCCTTCCACCCCCAGTCCCCAATGTATCATGTAATTATTTCTGAGAAAGCCTAATCTGAATTGCATCTGACTGTAATCGGTTGTTTTACAGGGAAAAGAGACTGCAAAAAGTGGAGGATGAAGTCAGAAAAATTAAAAAAAAACTAAAAGCATACGAGCAAGGTACTGATGGGAGCATACATATACCTGTTAAAGAAAAGGAACCAAGTATACCTGTTGAAGAAAAGAAGGAATCCAGTACTAGTATAACCGTTAAAGAAAAGAAGGAACCGAGTATACCTGTTAAAGAAAAGGAACCATCAGCAACCATTGCTACAGAACAAATAAGTCAGAGTGACATTACAAGCGCTGTAGAACACCTAAGTGGGACCACAGAAAAAGAAATTAACGAGATTGTCAGATGTTGTGCCTGCAAAGTATTTTCCATTCAAGAATTGATAAATTGCTCCAGAACTGGAAAAAGGACAATAAAAAGTGGAGAAACGCCCAGACCGGCTCTTGATTTGCACAAAATGAAATTGTTAGAACAAGTCGTACTACAGAAATGTAACAATTATCTAACTCGTGAAATGTTTATAAAAAAGTTTGAAAATATTCAAAAGATGGAAAGAAGAAAAGCATTGTCATCTGACAAGTAAACAGTGACTTTGAAAGTTTCAGTTTCCTGTTATGATTTTTTTTCTTATTGCTTTGAAAAGTTTTCAATTATAATTTTTAATTTCTGATTAAACATGAGCTAGATTACTGTCAGATGCATATTAAAAATATAGAACGATGTGGAATATAAGTGTGCATGATCACAGTCCTCTGATAAAGAAACATTCAACTGATGAGACTTCAAGAGTCGAAACACGTGTCTTGCGTGATTCAATTTGTTTTTTTAACCTCAATCTTTGATGACTTGCATTCATGTCCATTATAATGTATGTCAGTATTGAACAGGATTCTCTTTGAATGAATGCTGCCTGGCCTAAAATTGGCAGAGTTCATGAACTGTTCAAATACTACTTCTTGAACAGTTCATGTCCAACAGTTCTTGAATTATTCATGAAAAGTTCATGAAAAGTTCATGAACTTATCAAGAACAAGTTAGTTCATGAAATTTCTCATTTAATGTTCAGGTACTATTCATGAACTTTTTATGAACAATTCAAGAACTTTTGTTCTTGAACAGTTCATGAGTTGTTCAAGAAGTAGTATTCATGAACTGTTCAAGAATGAGTGTTCATGAACTGTTTAAGATTCATTGTTCATGAACTGTTCAAGAAAAATTAATTCATGAACTGAAGATAGTTCATGAAATTTCTCATTTAATGTTCATGTACTTTTCATGAACTTTTTATGAATAGTTCAAGAACTATTGTTCAAGAAATTTTCATGAATAGTTCTTGAATAGTTCAAGAAAATTTCACAGGGGCTGAGTGGGAGCCTCTTGTTGAAATTTTCTGATTTGGCGGACCTTAAATCTATGGTCTGCAAAAATAAAAAGAATATCAAAAGGACCATAAAGAGCTATGTACAAACCGCAGCTATCAGCTGGGATAATGTGTTTGTATTTCATGCCGTACCCTAGTGCCTACAGACTTTTTAGAAACTTTTTAAATTCCAGATGTGTGACGAAACAAGCTATAGGCATTGCACCCCCATGACACCCAAAAACTTTTGCAATAAAACAAAATCCTTCTAAGTTGTCCAATTTTGGCCCAAATATTTTCTTTCTTCCCAAACCAAATTCAAAACAATGTTCCATGAAAAGAGAATCCTTAGCAACCTATTATTTAATATACGAAAAAAGCACGGCCTTAAAAACTCCTGACAATTAAATGCAACAATGAAATATGGATCAAGGGGACAAAATTTTAAGGTATGATGTGCTAATATTTATCACTGTTTTTAATGGTCAGACTTTTCGAAAACTGCTGACAAAACTGAGTAGATCCGGAGAGACTGTTTTTTTCTCCATCATATTATTCTGAGTTTTATCTTGGAAGCATTTTTTTCTATTTCCAGCTTGTCAAACCTTAAAACTTTGTGATGGGAAGATCCAGTAAAGATAAAAGAGATGTATACTATCGTCTAGCTAAAGAAGAAGGATGGAGAGCAAGAAGTGCCTTTAAACTGCTACAGATAAATGAAGATTACAATTTATTTAATGGTACATTAATGAAGTTTCATCTGTATCGATGTACAAAAAGCCCCCAAAACCCTTTTAATCCTTTTTAAATAATAAAACCTACTGACACTGATATGCCGATGATGATAATAACTTCACCATACATACACCAACTTCTGAAATTTCACTTGTAAGCTTGAAGGTCATAAAACTTAAAATGCAGCTCATAACACATACAGTTAAAATATTAAATCTTACAAAGCAGTATTGTAATCTACACAATACATTGTGCACCTCGAAGGTTCTTCCATCACCAATTTAGTAATGATTATTCTTTCTGCTAAAGAGTGGGAATGTTTACCATTAGGCAGTAAGCTAGATTCAATACCGATAATCTGTCTTGGAAAATGATTAATATTTCCATGAACAGTATGACAGATTTTTTAAATGTACTAAAAGTATATTTTATTGGAAAAATTGTCACAAAGTGTGTTTAAAAAAAAAAAAAATTATTCCAGGTGTGAAAAAAGTTGTTGACCTATGTGCTGCCCCTGGAAGCTGGAGTCAAGTTTTAGCAAAGAAACTAATGTAAGTGTGTATTATATTGTTAGTGGCAAATCTTTTAAATTTCTAATCCCTCCGCCCTAGTTTTACCACAGTCCATTATGGACAAAAAATAATCTTCTCTGGAACCACTTGACCAAATGCAACCAAACTTGGTATGATTGTTGTTTAGGGGGGGAGGGGGGGTTTCTTTTCAATTTGTATATCTGATATCAAAGAATCCATACAAGCTTAGGAGTCTTGCTAGAAGTTAATTTGATCAAATCTTAATCTTCAGAAAAACAAAGCAAGACCAATAAAATAAAATGTAAAGATTGTTATAGCCTGATGATTTAAAGACTGTTGTAGAAATAAATTTGACCATATCTTAATTTTCTAGAGAAGAACAAGCCAAGCCTGATGATGTTAAGATTGTTGTAGAAATAAATTTGACATTTTTATGCCCCCGCGACGACATGTCGGGGGGCATTAAGTTTTACTCATGTCCGTCCGTCCGTACGTCCGTCCGTCCGTACAAAATTTCCGTCAAGCTTTTCTCAGGAACCGTAAATGAGAATGATTTGAAACTTGGTAGGATTGTTCAGTAGGACAAACTGTACGTCCTAAGCAATTTGCAAACATGTCGGACATCTACTTCCTGTTTGGGACTTAGACGAATGTGAAAATATGTAACCATGACTATGAAAATTTTCGTCAAGCTTTTCTCGGGAACTGTACATGATAATGATTTGAAACTTAGTAGGATGGTTCAGTATGACAAACTATACGTCCTAAGCGATTTTCAGACCTGACCGACATCTACTTCCTGTTTGGACTTAGGCTGATGTGAAAGTGTGTGAACATGACTTTAAAAATTTTCGTCAAGCTCTTCTCAGGAACTGTACATGATAATGATCTGAAACTTGGTAGGATAGTTCAGTATGACAAACTATACGTCCTAAGCGATTTTCAGACCTGACGGACATCTACTTCCTGTTTGGACTTAGGCTGATGTGAAAATGTGTGAACATGACTTTGAAAATTTCCGTCAAGCTTTTCTCAGGAACCGTACATGAGAATGATTTGAAACTTGGTAGGATGGTTCATTATCACAAACTGTGTGTCCTTAGCGACTTTCAGGTCGGTCAGACATCAACTTCCTGTTTGGGGCCTAGCGGGGGCATCTGTGTCCCATGGACACATTCCTTCTTTATTTTTATTTTTTAGAGAAGAACAAGGCAAGCCTGATGATGTTAAGATTGTTGTAGAAATAAATTTGACCAAATCTTATATTTTTCAGAGAAGAACAAGGCAAGCCTGATGATGTAAAGATTGTTGCTGTAGATTTACAGGCTATGGCACCCATTCCAGGGGTTATACAGATACAAGGGGACATAACCAAGGTTAGACATTCCCTCCCTAGGCAGTCTGGGTAGATTATTTTTCCCAGGGTTATAATATAAAACAGAACGGGGGTGACCTCTGTTTTTGTATGGGTCGATAATCTTTGTAACAAATAAAAGTGTACATTCAGAACAACCTAGGTTACATATTATATTACAACGTCATTACACAGGTTGTTCTCTTTCTGCCCCATGTGAGTGCCATTTTTCCTACATTTGTACCTGAGACTCCCTGGGTTTGAATGTCGAACACAAGCATAGCATGTATTATTTAGAAATGTAATTCCTAAGCTGCAGGAACTTTTTTAAAGGTTAAGTGTGATTTTTAACAGATCCAAATATACTGTAGAAGCAGAAATATTTTTAGGGGATTTAATTTTGTTTGTTTCATTAATAAGAGAAATCCATGAAATTAAATCCCCATGAATTTAAACATTTTATATACAGTGTAAATTAAAAATCCACAAAATTTTCCCCCACCAATTCAGTTTTGTGCTCTGAGACCATAAATATATCCCCACGAAAAGAAATGATTATACAGTATATTTTAGTAAGGGCACTTTTAGCAAGTCTGTTTACACATGTTGGGGACAGGGAGACCATATAATGTCCCTTTTCACATGTTAGACACAGTATTTAACATAACATTAACTAATTATTTTTGTGTTTTTGATTTTTCACAATATTTCAGAAATCAACAGCCCAGAAGATTATCTCTCATTTTGAGGGTGACTTTGCAGATCTTGTTGTATGTGATGGGGCTCCTGATGGTAAGTATATTAAACGATTTCACGACCATAAATTTATTGAATTCCAATTCATGATTAAATCTCACTTTGAGCATGTTGAGCATGAACATGCTAAATTTTAAGATACTGGTGGTTTCATTATATTTTGTTGGTTTTCGGGTTGATTCTGACCCATGAACTTTGATTTATCCAACAAAAAGGAAATAAAATATTGAAATATGGGCTCTCATAAAGTGGGATTCTATTTCACCTATTTTTAATGAAATCTGGCCATTTTCGACTTAGACAGATTGTGACTAGAAATTATAATGCAATGTCTTCTCTTTTTCAGTTACAGGACTACATGATATTGATGAATATATACAAGCCCAGTTATTGTTAGCTGTAAGTTTAATCAAATGTCTGAATGATCTGAAAATTAGACAAGTCTACAATCCGATACAATTACCTGGAAAATATTGAACTGCAGTTCACATGAAAAATAAATAAAAGATATATATATATGTGAGGTAGCATCTTGATGAACATGAAGTAATAAAAAATTAAATTGAATTAATAGAATACACTTACTTCTCCTAAATGATCAGTTGAAAAACAAACAAACAAATGGTGCACTACAGAAGGATTTTCTTAAACCTTGAAAGAAATCTGTGAAGGTATTTAAGTAGAAGTAGCAAATACAAACTAAATGAATGACAGACAGAAAGACAGAGGATTGGAGCTTAATCAGGGTATATAGAAATATCATTTTCTTGAAATTGCAATTTAAACTTTGAAGAGGTGATTTGGTAGAAATGATGAAATAAAAACACGTGAAAATTTGTGTGTGTGTGTGTGTGTTGGTGTTTAAGGCCCTTTATCGACATACCTGTGCCATGTGAAAATTTGAAGCATGATTCTTTTTCTAACTTACACATAGGGATCTATTACTAGAATGCATTAAAAAAGCAACAAAAATGCAACTATTATCCTTGAAATATTTATTATTTTTTTCAGGCCCTCAATATAACAACCCATGTATTGAAAAAGGGAGGCAACTTTGTAGCAAAGGTATGGTTAAAATACAGTTAATACATATTTAAATTTTACAAAATTAAGCAAACCTCAAGCTAACTTTACATGTATGTTGTACATATATAACTGTATAAATGATATATATGTATGTGAGCTAGCATCTTTATGAACATGAAGTAATAAAAAAATAAATTGAATTAATACAATATAAAATCTGAATGTTTTAATCTATTTTAGGATGATCAGCTATATGAACATAAGAGTGGTTTAATATGTATATGCCAATCTACAATAAAAAGGAAAATCCAATGACTTAAAGTATATATATGAATGAACTTGTATACATGACTTCAATCTTTATATTTTTTATAAAATGTAAAAGGGGAATGTCATGTTTCAATTCGAGATATTCTTCATTCTAATAAATGTATGTCATGTATGTGTATGATTTGTTAATCATTAGTAAATGAATTGAAAGAGAAAAAAAAAAGAACATTGATTAAAAAGTTTCTTCTATTCCATAGATTTTCAGAGGAAAGGATGTTACATTGCTGTATTCACAGTTGAAGATATTTTTCCCTCTAGTTTCCATTTTCAAGCCTAGAAGTAGCCGAAACTCAAGTATAGGTAAAATTTTGAATACCTTTGACAGTAGATTCAATTATGTTTTAGGGGTATCAATTTTCATTCCCCCCACAAAAAGGACATTACTGATATGTTGAATTTTAAATATCATGGTTGTCACATGTTCATGTTGCTAAAAAGAATTCACATAAACAACAAAACCCAGGAAATGGGGTGTCTCAAAAATAATGACAAAATCACAATTTTATTGCCATTGGTTAAATTGGGTGATGATCAGTTTTTCAGCCAAAGGACGAAAATAAACATTTGAGTAGGAACTAATGGGTCTATCCGTTTGTTCTTCTATAATTTCCAGATTTTGACTTGAAATCGTATACAGGTTTAAACACAATGTTGCATTGCTGTTAAGTACAATAAACAACTAGAAAAATGAAGGTCAGATGCTCAGAGTATCATATGATTTACGATAATATAAAATAATATTTGCATGACTTTTAAATCAGGTTTGAATTTTCAAATTTTCAATGACATCTAGATCTTTGAATTAATGTAAAAGAAAATCAAGATGAATTACTCACAAATATTTCGTCAGTAACTTTTATTGTTTTTAATTTTTCAGAAGCTTTTGTGGTTTGTCAGAACTATTCACCACCAGAAGGCTACCTACCAAACATGTCCAACCCTTTACTAGATCACCAATATGGTTAGTATATTTTAGGACTAGTGTCATTAACATTTTACATCATTTAAAATTACCAGTACTTTAGAATGGTTTGGATGTAAGCTGATAATTTTGTCAGATTTTTGGAATTCTTGTGACATTAGCACTAAAAAAGGGATAATCTTTTTGCCCAGCAACTCCGTTTTCTTTATATGATGAGTTTTTTTGTTCTAGAAAGTTTTATTAATAGGGTCGTTGCAAAAATACCTTCCATATTCATTTACGTAACAATCAAAGGTTTAACCAATGACAAACTTTTAAATACCTGGGCACCTGATAAATTTTACTACGACTTTTATTAAATGTCACGTCATAACAAGCCTGTCGCTAGTTACGACATAAAATTGTCCTGTCACAAACTTGTTTCATTCAGCAAGTCACTGCTATTGGTTGACAATGTTGTTTATTTAAAGGTAGCACATGTAAAATTTATTTATATGACAATGATGGGTTCGTAGTGAGCCACCCGGCTTACATATGGAAGGATTTGTTAAAACAACTCTATCTTGCTTTTTTTTCATCCTTAGGGCTGTTCCATAATTTTACGTATGTGTGTCTGGGGGGGGGGGGCTGGGAGGAACTTCTATTACATATATGGTGAGTGGTATTACATATATGGTGGGTGGTGGGTGTTTGAGAAAGATTTTTTTAAGAAACAACGATAAAAGTTAATTATTATTAGATGGGTGGTTGGGTAAAGAAAAAAGTGCCTCCCGACCTCCCCCCATTTAATTTTGGTAAAAGCCCTTAATTAATAACAAGAAATAACAGAAAAAAATAAATTCATAATGTATACATGTATATAAACAATGAATAGTTCATAAAAATATTTGGTTCTTATAGACATATATCCATCATTCATCTATCTTTTCAGCTATATTTTACCAAGAAATATTTTGTTCTTTCACATCTAATATATGTCATTTCAGATGTAGATTTTAATAACTTAGAAGGTCCCAACAGAATCATTGTACCCTTCTTAGCCTGTGGTGATTTAAGTGGCTTTGACTCAGACAGAACTTATCCTTTGGAGGTGAGGACCAATCAGAAAAAAAAAAATGTTGGGGGTGGGGGGGGGAGTTTATGGCTGGGAAGAATTGTAAGTGTTGATCTTTATTTATTATGACATTGGTTATTTTGCTGAGGAAACAGCAGCTTTCAATATGACAATACATGTACAACTTTGTCATTTACACCAGACAACTGGTATAAAATAAATTGACTCTCGATTTGATTTTGACCTTGATAGTCAAGTAGTCGGATTTTAAACCATATACTTAATTTAGGTGGTTAATAATATCGAGATAAGAGTCAGTTCACTTCTACCAATTAAAATGGATTAGAAATTCATATTGAAAATTGACTAATTGATTTTTCGGCAAAAAAAAAACAGTCGATGTCATAATAAATGGAAGATAAAAAAGTTTTTACAAAATGTACTTTTGTAAGGAGTTAATTTTAAGCTTCTGTTTAGCATTCATGTATGGGTCATGGAATTAGAATTTGTTTTAGAAAATATAATTAGGGCTTATAAAAATAATGGTCTATTCAAAATAGAAATGAGAGGAAAGTAGGAAGAATGTAATATCTTGTTATATTTTGTTATTGTTTATCTTTGTTATCCTTAAAAAAAATAATGTTATACCATTGCAGTTTTTTTGATACAATTAATTTCAAACCAGAAAAAAAAAATTCGAAAGAAGAGCAGTGAAAATTAAAATATCACCCTTTTCTTTTCTTCTGTATTCTGTATTCACTATGTGTCAAAAATTTTAGACACTGGATTTTCACTCCTGTAATTGAAAATTTATTTATAGCTTGAACCAGGGAAAGAATATGTTTACCACCCTCCAACACAAGAACCAATACGTCCTCCCTATGAAGAAGCCTGCAAACTCAGAAAATCAGATCAACTGTCTAAACCTCAAGACAACAGTGCAAAACATACTAGTGAAAACCTTCTCACAAACTCTGGTGATTATTCAAAGGACAGTTTCGGAACAGTGACTGAAAATACTGAACTACACAAAGATATGGACACACTTGAGATCAGTAATGAATCTGATTCAATAAGCAGCACACATTGTGTTGAAATGAAGGAATCGGGGGAAGGATGAAATTAAACAAAACAATTGAAAACCTTTGCGTTTTTTTTTTATACCCAACTGTAAGAGAGGGCTATATTTCAATCACCTTTTCTATCTGTGAATACAGATGTAAATAGGTTACCCTTTTTTAGCTAACCTGGGGAAAAATACAACTTAAGGTTAATTATCTCAGCTTGACTGAAGGTCCATGTTAGCTGTTGCAATCACTTGGCCTCCATCATCTGTCCTTTCGTCCATCCATCGTTCAAATTCTCAAAAATTCACCATCACTAAAACTGTTTGCCAAATATAATTAAACATGGTTGGGTTGTTCTGTAGCATGCCCTCTATAAAACCATCATTCAAATTTTTGATCCATTAAAAAACATGGCCGCAGATGCAAAAATGGACCAGGGTTAGCCTACTGTTATTGGTTTGTAATTCAAAAAGTTTTAACTACACAGAAAATCTGATGTTACCATGGATTTTTAGCATCATACACTCTGCCAGCCTGGCTATTGGGTTGAAGTTGCCAGATGACTCCTAATAGGGGTTATGGCCCTTCAACGGTCTAAAGCATTTTTTTTGGTGTTTTTGGGATATAAAATGAAAACTATTTCAGATAGAGAAATAGTGTTGCTTGCTTAAACCTTCAGCTGATTTGGCTCTACAAAAGTCTCCATTGGGTCAAAGTTGTCAGATGATCCCTTTTAAGGGTTTTGGCCCTTTAAAGTTAAAATATAGCTTTTTAGCTCACCTGGGTGAAGGCAATGTGAGCTTATGCTATCACTTGGCCCCCATCCTCAATCCATCGTTCACGGTTTGGCCAAATGTAATTCAACTTGAGAAGGTTGTTGATGTAGTATGTTCTCTATAAAGCATTGTTCAAATTTTTGATTCGACAAAAATATGGCCGCCATAGCTTAAAGTAGAACATAAAGGTAAATTGCAGTTTTTTGGCAAATTTTTTCAAAAATGGTAACAGATATCAAAATTCTGGTAGGATTAAAGTGATCAGCACATCAAGATCTACATGTACCTGCCCTGAAATTTTGAAGAAGATCAAAAGCCATTGTAGGAGTTATTGCCCTTTTTCTGTATTTTCCAAATTTTGCATTATGTAGCCCAATATTTTGAGAGCTGTTGAGTAATTGCATATAGTTAAGCACATTAAGATCTACAACATTATTAACAGGGTCATAGTTGTAGGACCCTTCCATTAGGAGTAATTCCCCTTAGAAAGTCTGATTTTTGATTTGAAGACAAACATGGCTGCTATGGCTAAAAATAGAACTAAGTAGTAAAAAGCAGTTTTTGCAAATAACTGCAAATTCTTACTGATAATAAAATTCCAGTAGGAGCAAAGGTGATCAGCACCATAAGATCTACCAGTACCAGCCGTCAAGTTTTAAAGAAGATCTAACAGTCTACAGATGTAAGAGTTATTACCCTTTTTCTTGATTTTAGAAAAAAATTCGCTCTTGTATAGCAATAGATCCTAAAAACTATACAAGAGATTCGAAAAATTGAACTTTCATATGGTTAAGCACATAAAAATCTACAAAATATATATGGCGTCAGATTGTTATGCCTTTTTTCTAAGAGTTGTTCCCCTTAGAATGTTAAAATGACCATTTTACAGACTAGCAGTCCTTTGTTTATCCAGATTATAAGTATCATTGAATACCAGGTGAGAGATTTGGCCTCCTGGGAACCTCTTCATGTTATAGGATTATGGAATGAAAACTGTTGCTATATACAAAGAGAAAAGCTGATGCTTGCCTTAACTAATCATGCTAATGCTCCACGAGGTTATAAAAGTCTCCCTTGGGTCAAAGATGTCACCCTATCCCCCTATAGGGGTTATGTGACTTTAAAGATGAAAAATATCATTTTTTTTTGCCTTCTACGATGAAAAGTAATGCAGATAGAGAAAACCTGTTGCTTGCTTAAACCTAAAGCTTTTAAAATATAAGCTTTTCAAAGTGTAAATTTATTTTAAGTTGTAGAAGAGTCCCGAAAAGCTTAGGGAGCAGGTGTGGGATTAAGGCCCATTGGAGCCTCTTGTTTATGATAAACTAAACTTATAGTACTTTGTTTTAAAAAAGTATAATACACAATACTAAAATACTAAGTAGAAAAGATAATCCCCAAACTGCTCAGTATATATACAATGTTTAAAGTAAGAGACGACCTATTAACTATAAATAGCTAAGGGCTTGTGTTTGTATGATGCCCCTGCGATGTAAAGAAACAAGAGGCTCCCAGGAGCCTGAATCGCTCACCTGGTCTTAATGTCAACCCTTTGAGGACTTTTGTATAGATAAATGAGCTGAATGTTTAAGCAATAAAAAGCTTTTCTCTATCTGCAATAGTTTTCATTCCAAAGCAAAAAACACTATTTTTCACCTTTAAAGGGCCATAACCCCTTAAAGGGGTCATCTGACAACTTCGACCCTAAAAAGACTTTTGTAGAGCTAATTAAGCTGAACATTTAAGCAAGCAACATCTTTTCTCTATCTGCAAAAGTTTTCTTTTTTTAGGCCAAAAACACTCTTTTTTGTCTTAAAGGGGCCGTAACCACTATAACGGGTCATCTGGCAACTTTGACCCTATGGAAACTTTTGTAGAGCTAAATGAGCTGAACATTTAAGCAAGCAACAACTTTTCTCTATCTGCAATAGTTTTCATTCCATAGGCCAAAAACACTATTTTTTGCCTTTAAGGGGCTGTAACCCCGATAAGGGGTCATCTGAAAACTTCGACCATATGGAGACTTGTGTAGAGCTAAATGAGCTGAACATTTAAGCAAGCAACAGCTTTTCTCTATCTGCAATATTTTTTCATTCTATAGGCCAAAAACTTTATTTTTTGCCTTTAAGGGGCCATAACCCCTATAAGGGGTCATCTGACAACTTTGACCCTATGGAGACTTTTGTAGAGCTAAATGAGCTGAACATTTAAGCAAGCAACAGCTTTTCTCTATCTGCAATAGTTTTCATTCTATAGGCCAAAAACACTATTTTTTGCCTTTAAGGGGTCGTAACCCCTAAAA
>CAXARO010001525.1:0-77994 GCA_963971305.1 Arcuatula senhousia
TATTTTAATATTATGTAAATTTAAGTTTTATAATTGCAGTTTGCGAGTGTGGTCTTTGTGGCAGCCCCTATTGAGCCTTCTTTTATTGCAATCTACAGAGGGGTCTTTAACGTGCTTCAGGTATACTAGGGTTGCACAATTTATCCGTTCCGAATTTGACTCGTCATTTAGACGAGGTCATCAGGGGTCACGGGGAGGAAAAACGACGTCATTCAACATGGTACAAAGGGAACAGCATTTTCTATCAACGATTCTTCGGTTATTATTCAACATATAGGTTAAAAATCATTTGCAACTGACAAATAAACCAACCATCAACATTTCCAACCGATAAAAAATCAATCTTGAACGGAAATAAAGAAATAACTTTCTTCGTCCATTAGCATATTGGAACCAGTTTTTTTACCAGTTCCTCCTCTTTTGGCTAAATTAGTGATCAATCCCGCAAATGCGAAACGCGTGTATTGCTCTCCACATACACAAGACAACCTTTATTCGTCCCTTCTGATAGACTTGCATCTTAAAATATTTGATTTTAAGTGTTGCTGTATTTTGCAATCCATCGCACAACACACATGACACATGGATGTTTTTTTTTATATTATAAAATGACAAATTTGTCTCATGTCCTAGTATCTCTTTCATATCTAGACCTACTTAAAACTGCATGTGTCATCAGTCTACATGTAGCTGCGGTTCCGTAGCTCTTAATGTGGCTCCCACAGGGTTAAAAACGACCTGTGGGCTTTTTAAGTGTGACTTCCGACCTACACTTCATAAAATCGACCTATGCCAAAAAACGACCTGCGACCTCTGCCAAAATATGCCTTTTAAAGCCTCAGGCCCCTTTTAAAAGCGACCTGGCGACCCGAGGGGGTACCCTGCGGGAGCCCCCTTAATGGTCCTTTTTTAAAATTTTGGTCCTCAAAAATAAAAAAATAATATCAAAAGGACCATAAAGCGTTACGAACCACAGCTATCATTAATCATACTATGAACCAGGGGTGGATACAGAGTTCAATGAAAGGGGGGGGGGGGTGTAATGGCTAAAAATGACAAATTTTCATCAAGTAAGTTGGTCAATAATGAACCAAAAAATATATATTTCTCAATTAAAAGGGGGCGTATGCCACTTCTGCCCCCTGTGGATCTGCCACCGTGAACATAAATTAATTTTATGTTGCAGTTGTATTTGTATTTGCTGAAGTGTTGTAGAGATCACCTTTTTTCCATGACTAGGGTTAATACTATTTGATCCCATTGAATATCTGGGGTATAAATGTTGAAGTGATAAGAGTGTCATTATCCTTTCTTCCGTAACACCTCAGGACAACAACTCCTCCTAAACTGCGAATAGATTCGTACGTGAAGGTTGTTTCTTTCCTAGACCTGTTCCTACCGGGAAGTTTCTTGCCAAAGGGATCATACTGATTTTTTGAAGAACTGGATTAAGCTTAGGCCTGCTGTTGTGCATTTTTATTTGTCTAAGCTGTGCTAAATAGTGATTTTAGTATTTTGCATGGTTTCTTGGGTAGAAATTTAACAATTTAGATAAGATTAACTTGACTTGACTTGACCTCAAGACAACCAGAAGAGGTTGACACCCTAAAGCCATGTGTAAAGGTCATGCATGATCATGTGTTCAAATTCACAACATCTATCAGCATTTTCTTGCTTTTTGTGACACAAATATTTTAATACTTCTTATTAACCCTGGGTGTTCAGGTTTTTTTGTATATCGTCAGAAAAAAGATCAAGCTTTCATAGTTAAACAATTTTAAAACCCAGATATGCAGTAATTTATAAATAAATTAACTCATTACGAAAACATCTTTTTTGGTGATTTTATCATGTTTATTAAGAATTAACTTTATAATTTTTTTGGTTTATTGAACCCATATACTGATTTTTTCATGGTGCACATTGAATGATTAATCCGCCAATAATATATATGTAAAATAACTGATATATATCTTAATAAAAGTTCTAAAAGGAATATCGCATCCCGAATTCTATGGAAATGTAGTTTGGCAGGTAATTCAAAAACAATACTAAATCACTACTCTAGTTGTTTGAAGTATTTTGTTGGATTTAGAATCGATATGCTTGATTTTTTACATCAGTCAATAATTGCTTCTTAGCAAGATGTCATTCTCAAGGGAGTTCCTTTCGTCTGGTTGTTTTGGTATAAGTACTCTTGTCTCAGGCTCTCTCTTGGTGAATTGAACCTTTTTCCATTTGAATTTTAAAGTGTGTTATTTTTGTGCTTTGTAAAAGATTAACAATAGGGGGAAGTTTGGGCCCAAATAACTAGTTTAATCCCGCCACATTTTATATGTGCCTGTCCTAAGCCAGAAATCCTTGTCAAAGCTTTTGTTTGTCCCTGTCAACTATCTGTTTTTTGTTCTATGTCCAGAAATGGATCTTTTGTGATAATCTAGGGATTTGTTTGAATCTTATGTATTGTATTGTCAGTCTTGGACCAATGCAAGACACCGAGCAGTGTTGAACACTGCTGGCTTTTTACCACTGTGATTTTTTAAATTGCTGTTTCTTTAATGTTGGTTGTGTCGCGTACACTTATTCCACATCTCTTAATCATCTAAAGACCTTAAACTGTTATGGTTATACACAAGTTATAATTTTGCACTTTTTGTTGTACATGTATTAGAGTTTTTTTGGGGGGGGATCAAAATCTGAAGTTTTATCACTATATTATGTATATGATCTAGATACATGATATACACTTACAAAATTACATAATAATAATACCACCACTCATAGGAGAAGGGGCCATATTGCAGTCACCTTGTCTGTCGCTCCGTCCATTACAACATTTTTAACAGATTTCATGGCTTGTACTGACATGACTGAAGAAATTGATTTTAAATTTAGTAAACAGCTTAATTATGACAAATTGTACCATATGTAACCATTTTGAGGTCAGTCACGTGCCTACTTCCTGTTTTCTGAGCCGACTTAGACTATTTTAAGGGTAAAAAATAGACAATTTTGGTAACAGATTTCTTGGCTTCTACATGTATATAAGGGATTAATTTCAAATTTGGTATTCAGTTTAAGCATGATAAGTTGTACCCTGCCTCCACCATGTCCAATTTCCAGGACATTTTATGAATATATTTTACATTATAAGGCCTATTTCTGTCATGTCTATGCTTGTGAATATTATAAATGGTTATAATTAATAGTTTTGAGGGAAGCCAGATCTGTTTTTATCCAGAAGGAATTCATATGATATGCAAAAGTATTATTCATTGTCATAAAACCAACTTTTGGATTTTGAAATTCCCGCTCCAATATTTTATTTGACACAAATTTTCATGGGGAGGGAGGGGATGAGAATCTACCAATTAATTTTATATGCCATAATGGCTTTATTTTAATTAAATCCAATTCAATATAACACTGTTTTGATTGTCTCTATTTTGAAAAGTCTCTGCCCATTTATATATGGCAAATTGTCACATTTCTTTTAAAAAAATCAAAATACGAAGGGATATATTTAAAACATAAAATGTGATAAATACTTAAGTACCACTTTTTATAAGAACCATGCAAAAAGCGATTCATGGGTGGAAAGCCTACACCACTTTATTTTTGATATGTTACTCCTACTAGCACCATGATTCGATATTTTGTACTCTTTTTCCAAACAAGCGTTGGTCCTGAGAGAAAAAAAAATATATAGAATGCATTGGAAAATTGTAAGAAAGGGAGATAACTCTTAAAACTGTCTATAATTTCAATAGAAACCATTGTAACAAAATGGCAAGATTTCTCCCAGGACCATACAGTTATGAGCAAATTGTTATTTATTTCTTATTTTGTATACTTTGAACTATCTTTTGTTAAAAATAAACCACTGTAGCCTTTTTATCGATGAATCACTTTTCTTCAATTTTGCATGATTCTTAGGTGGACTACTACTTAATATATACATGTATGGTAGAATATCAGAATAAAATTTTTAAATTATCTCATTATAACTAACCAAAACTTCAGATTCATGTGAAGTTAAACTTTATTATTTTTTTTAAACAACTTATTAATAATATCATGATTATTTGTAGGTTACTTCCAGATTTGCTACATGTATGTTCATGGTTTTAGCTTAAATTTTTTATCAACTTTAGTTCTAACATTTTTTTTTAAATTTTGTATCCATGTCATGCATGTACTCAAAAAGGTAAGAATAATCATGAAAAATAAATATATCAACAATTTTAGAAAGTGTCTTTGACGCCTTTGTTAATTAGATATTTTATGGTTTCATTATTACACCTTTGTAACTACTCAAATTAAACAGACCAGGCAAAAAGGTAGGATTATTGTAATAAAACAACTCACAGGAGCCATAAAACAGTCATAGGGCCAGGAAGTGGATGGGTTTCTGTTTATTTCTAAATTGCAAAATTTACCTTGACACCTTAAACTATTAAGATATATCTAAAAGCATATAAATATATATACACCATAAAGGTTAAGTTTCCAATCATTTCCTACAGTCTTTCTCTCAGATCAATACATCTTAATTTGTGTGTCATTAGAGGAATATTTTGTGTTATAAAACATTTCTTCTACCATGAACAATGTCTACAAGACCAAGTCGTCTTACTTGTAAGTGTTCTATTTTTTATTTCATGTTTATTGATCTTCATTAATACAAACATGTATGTTGTGCACAAGTTGCAATAATTTATGTTGCAACATGTACAGATAAATTGTACAAGTTAACATGTTAAGACAAAATATAGCATGGTTTTCTTTCATCAGTACATGTAATTCTAAAAGGAAACATATTTTCGTTGAACTTATGCTCATGTCATTTTTTAAAAAAAAATCACCTAGTAAATGTTATTGAGATGCCAAACAATTTTAAGCATTTAACATGTCTAATTTAACTGTTAGATTCAAATAAAAACTCTTTTGATCCTTAAATGACCATTTGAATACCGTAATGAAAATTGTAATTTGCACACTAAAATCTCTAGCTTTTATAAATGTTAGATACATCTTATGTAGTTTTGTATTTAAAGTATTCATAATTGCTTACTTTTGCTTTGAAATCTTCAAATATTTTTTTTTATTTAAAATAAGTCAAACAGAAAATTCTAAATTGTTTGCCTTGGCTAATTTGTATTCTTGTCATTTTCATATTTATTAGAATTTTTCCAATATCATTTCTATGACAAGCAAATTCCATGAATTCATGAAATTATTTATATTTATTTATACAGTAGAAAAAAACATAATTTTTTTTTTTGGATTTAATAAGTTTTTTGCTAATCTTAAATGTATGTTCAATGTAACTTTATTTCCTGTAACTCTTTTTTGTGACCTTTTTTCCTGTGCTTTTCTTCCGTGGTGTGACTTTTCCTACATTTCTTGTCTTGTACAATTTATCTATACATGTTGCAGCTTGTACAAGACATAAATACATAAATGAAAATAAATATACAGCTATAAAATTATTTGACTTTACCATCATTATGTGATAACAATACATGTAAGATAATATCATGATTACAAAACATGCAAAATGCATATACAATGTAACAATCAATTAACTGTGTACTGAAGGTGTTTATCTCTCTTGGGTATTGAATTAAAAAAATAAAAGATGAATTGCCATTTTGATATGTTATTTATGATTTTAACCCCAGACCTATAATATTTCCTGAAGATTATCCAAACTGATCAAGAAAAAGTTTAAGTCAAAGTAATTTTGAACACGAAAGTTATTGTTATAGTTTACAATGGATTACTTTAATTATGTAGCTACTCCAACATATCATTTCATTTAGCAATTTGTTATTTTAAAAACTTTCTTGACTTTAGGATGGTCACTCTTCATGTTTCAGAATTTCAGTCTAATATGGGAACTCTTTTTGACTTTACCTTTAATTACCAAAGAATTTATTTGCACACTGACCTCTACTTTTTATGATATTTTCTGATTTTATAGATCTTAAAAACCAACTGTATAAATTTTCTTTATATTCTTGATACAACTTTATAGTTTTTTAGGCCAATTAGGTCACAATGATAAAATAATGTAAAATCTAGAGGAGTCTGATTTCCCGCCAAATCTTTGACGTCATATATCTTGGAAACAAGCACACGGACCTATAGTTTTCTTTTTGTTATTTGCTTTTAAAAGTGAACACCACAAATCATAAAATCTTTGATACAAAAAAGTCAGGAGTGACCATCCTTTAATTGTGGAAAATGAATTTCTTGAAAAGTAAACAGCTAGGCATCTGATATTATAATTAATTACATGTCATTGTTTGAATGTAAATATGTTATATGTTGTATTGTGTTTGCTTGACCCGCATGGGTGTAATTTGCAAATAAAGTTATTATTAATGATATTGGGTATACAGACTGTTCATGTTATGGTCTAATTTATTACTGGCACCATTCTGTGTGACCCTGACCCCATTTTTACGCTCCAGTGACTCTGTAAACTGATGTATTTTTTTCAGGCTGTAAACTTTTTTGTAAGACTTTCGTGGACAATGAATTTCTTGAAAAGTATATATATATAGCTCAGGCATCTGATATTTGGTATACAGACAGTTGATGTTATGATCTAGGCAATTGTCACCATGCCTTTTGAACATGACCCCATTTTCATGCTCCAGTGACTTTGTGAACTTTTCCAGGCTATACAATAGACAATAGACAATATTTATTTGCATTAACACATTTACATTAAATGGTTATAGCACAAAGAATAAGCAAAAAATGTCCATAAACATCTTATAATTACAATATACATGATGTAAATGTCTTTGCAAAAGTTTTGTGGAAAATGAATTACTTAAAAAGTATAATAGCTAGGCATCTGGTATTTTGTTAACAGACTGTTTAGGTTCTTGTCTTCTCAACTGCCACCATGATGTGGGACCTTGACCCCATTTTTATGCTTCAGTGACTTTGTGAACGTAAGTCTTTTTTATTTGACCGCAGAAAAATTGCAGACGTATAACCATGATAACGGTATAATTGTTTTTGTCTGCATCGTTGTTTGTTGGTTTTAGTGTTCCCACAATAACTTGAGTTCCTAGTGATCCAATTGTTATGAAGTTTGACAAATATGTTCCTTACCATAAAAGGATGGGCAGGATTGATTTTAGGGGTCACCCTTTTTTCATTTAGACATAAGGGGCTAAATATGTTACTTTTTAGCTCACCTGAACCAATGGTCCATGATGTAAGCTTTTGCCATCAATTGGCACCTGTCTTTTGTCCGTCATCCAACTTTTCAAAAATCTTTTTCTCTGAACCCCCTTGGCTAAAAGTTACCAAATTTAGTAGGGTTGTAGTATGTCCTTAACAAATTTATCGTTTGGATTTTTGATTCGTCAAAAAACATGGCAGCCGTGGCTAAAAATAGAACAGGGGTAGATTGCAGTTTTTTGCAAGTCACAGATAAAAAAGTTCTTGCATAGGGTATAATTGACCAGCATAACAAGATATAACTACTCTGAAGTAGATCACACAACCTTTCAAGGAGTTATTGCCCTTTTTTACTGATTTTTTTTTTACAAAATTTGAACTTTTTAAGCTCAATATCTTGAAAACTATAAAATTTATTTGAGAAATTTAAACATGTTAAATTCCATATTGTTTAGCACATCAAGATCTACAAAAATGTCCCAAGGTCAATTCTGTAGGACCGTTCCTTGAAGGAGTTATTCCCCTTAGAATGTCAAAATTGACCTTTTTACAGCATTTCCTCATTACTATACACTTCGTTAACTTGTCTTAAACACTATACATCCAATTACATTCAAACTTGTGTATAGTTTTTCATTAGCATGGGTGCTACTTAACAACGGTTTTGATTTTTGATTCTTAAAAAAAACTTTGCCACCATGGCTAAGAATAAAACAGTCGTGTCAACTCTCTTTTTTGGCAAAAAACTCGAAAACGGTTAACAGATCAAGCACATCTAGATCTACCAGCCCTGCAATTCTCAAGAAAATCTTATTAATACCCATCTAGGAGTTATTGCCCTTTTTCCAAATATTTCCCCAAACTTTGCACTTTTTAAGCTCAATATCTTGAAAACAGAAAATGTTATAAATTGTTTATTGTTCAGTTTAATAATCTTTACAAATTTGTCAAAAATGTAAAAATTTTCGTAACAGATTTCTCAGCTTCTACTGAAGGGATTTATTTTTAATTTTATATACAGCTTTAGCATGATGAGTTGTACTGTGCCTCCCCTTTCCAGGTCAGTCAGTCATCTGTGTTCTGTTTTCTGAATGGTCGAGTGGGGTATGCTTAGCACGACTTAGTGTAACTCCTTAATAATTTTGTGACTATCCCCTACCCCTTATTGCTGTTAGGGACCAAAAGGAGCAAAAGTTAAAGGTAGAAGACATATTAATTTGTGACCAAAAGGGGAAATAATTTTGTAAAGTTCTGTAATTTATTTTGGTCTGCTTTTGAAAAAAAAAGAAACATACCATTTATTATCATGATTATAGGCTGTAAACTTCATTTTAAGATTTGTGGAAAATAAATTTCTTGAAAAGTATAAGCTAGACATCCGATAGTTAGGATACATGTATCAATGAAAAAAAAATATGGTTTTTGCATCTGCCACCATGTCATCTGACCCTGACCTCATTTCTACACTAATTGACTGTTAATATTGTTTTTTTTTTGTGTCAAGTCTTTTATGTTCAGTCTGTTTCTCAATGACTGATATCAAGAATCGCTTAAGTTGGTCCATGGGGACAAGGTTGAAAATTAATGAATGAATAGTTGAATATTATTAACTAGTTATTCTGATTGTGGCAGCAAGTTTGATTAGTTTGTTTCTAATGTCAGTCAGTGATATCATCAAAAACAGTTATGATTTTGATTATCTAAGTTTTAAAAAGATATTTATTTTCAGTAGCTATTGTTAAATTGATCATTTTCAAACCTACAAATTTTCATAGTTATAGCATTTCCCCCCACTAGTCAATTTTTTTCCTGAATGAATTTAACTATAAACTGTGAAGTTCAGCTATGAGAATGAAATTGCAAGGTTATCCTACTGGTAGTCACATACATGTGGTATGCAAGCCTCTCAAAGATGATTTCCACTTGGAAATTAAAATGTCATTATCGCAGCACCAGTGCTTAGGCAGTTTTCCACAATTATGATTTTTTCACAGTAATGAGTATTGTTTTCGTACATTGTAGGTGGCCCCTATGAACCTTTTTGTTAAATGAAAATCTTGACCTTAACTTTTCTGAAGGCCCAGCTAGATCTTCAATGAGTTCTGTGATGGTGCCGATAGGCGAGACATTAACTTTTCTTAAAAAATCTTTTTCTCTGAAACCACTAAAGGGATTGCTTTCAAACTTTGTACATTTGATCTTTAGGATGTCCTCTACCAAGTTTGTGAAATTTGTGCATGCCGATCGACCAACCAACAAGGCCGCCATTGCTAATAATAGAACAGGGGGGTCCTACCATAGTTTTTAGCTTATATCTAAAAAAGTATTAGAGATAGAGAAAATCCGAAGCAACCTTCCTTCTTCAGCATTAAAATCTCTACGAAAGTCTTCATTGAGTCAAAGTTGTGGGACGACTCCTTATAGGAGTTATTTCCCCTTAATCGTCAAATTTTACCATTTTCTCAGTTTTAATACGACCGCAAAAAAATTTTGTGGACATATAATGGTATGATGCTGTCTTCGTTGTTGTCGTCGTCATTGTCATCTGCGTTGTCTGTTAACTTTAGTGTTCCCCCAATAACTTAAGTTCTAGTTATCCCCCTGTTATGTAATTAGGGGCCATTGAAGGGGGCCAAAATTAAAACTTTTTTATTTGTGGTCCAATTTGAATTTTTTTTTTACATGTTTGTTCTTGTCAAATAGCGAATACGAAATTGAAAGTGATTTTCAGGGTTAAAATTGTCAGATCAACCTTTTAAGAGTTATCCCTCTTTAACTGTTTTCAATCAATTTTAGCTTGTTTTTTGTTTTTTTTTTCTAATGGAAAGCTTTGTAACTTTGTATTTTTGATCTTAAAAGTGTTTTCTATCCTAACTAGTTTCTTTTGTGTTACTTACCAAGTACATGTAGACCAAGTTGCACACTAGGTAAGAAGCTTTTGCATAAGAGATCAGATGAGCGTTTCAGGCTCCTGGGAGCCTTTTGTTTACCAAAATTGGACACTAGAATAGATTTTGTCTTTTTTATGAGAACCAGTGGATTTAAATGTCTATATTCTTTATATTTTATGGACTACTAATATTCTATTATAAGCTGTCATATTTTATCCCGTTTAATTTTTTTGAGCACTTTGCATATGCCCAGTTTTAACTAAGAAATGACGGCTTTCTTTACCTCTCCACACATATGGGAACTATTCTGATTTTAAATATGATTACTTTCTAACCAAACAAATGGTGTGAAAATGTTCTAGATAGACTTTATGACTGATATCCGCCATAAAACTCCAAATAAATTCAATATTTTTTTCTCTTTGGTGTTTTGTGATGTGCAAAATTTTGTCTTTTTGTGTGCAGCAAGTGAAAAACTGCAATTTTACAGTAAATAAGACCACTTTCTCTTCAAATCTGATAGTCTTGCACAATATTTTGGTGATTACTGTCTTCTGCACCTTCTTCCCATGTAACGACTCAAGTTTCATCAGCCTAGTATCTGAATTCCTTAATAAAGTGGGCCATTTATGTATGCCTTGGGCACCAATTTTACCTTAGAAATCCTTAATTTGGTATATAAAATCCAATTTTATTCCAAATAATGAAACCATGGAAAGTATTGTGAGCACCTCGAGCTCCATATCTCAAGAACTATAAGTCTAAGGTTGACGAAACTTGGTATGCATATATGCCCTAGCTGCAATAATGTAGCTCCTTTGACATCTTTGATTAGGCGAAGCTGAGAAGGGGTTCCATTACTCGTAATGGAGCAAATTCAAATTTTATGTCTAGCTTTCACAGCAACTGAAATGGCACTATAATGAATGATCATCTAAGATGAATATTAAATTGATTTTGTTTTCTTCTATTAATTAATACTGAAAACCGCTCCAGGCGGAAGATTTGTTGATAAATTGCAACTTTCAGTATTTTGATCCTGAACTTTTCTGTGAAGTTCAGGATCAAATTATATAAAAATACAGATTTTGAGATTAAAACCTTAATAGTTCAAAGTTTTGCCACGAATTCATCAAAATGTATGATAAATATTTTCACAGCAACTCAGAAATGGCACCAAAACAGTCCTAAACTTAGGGCGTAAATTTGAGGTGGCTGCTCCATTCCGTTGTCACTATGGAACCCCCTTAAAACCATCGCGACTAAGCTAGCATTTAAAGAGGGTTTTATTATTAGAACTTATATGCCCCAGTAGTAAGTAAGCACAGTTGCATCTCCATCTTTTGACCTCAACTTTGATTTTGCGGTTGAGTGACTTTGACAATTTTCAATACATATAATAGCAATGTTGAGGTTTTGTGAGCACCTCCATATCTAAAGAACTATAAATCTTAAGTTGATGAAACTTGGTATGTATATATAAGCCACAGTAGTAGCCAGTAGCACAATGCATCCCCATCTTTTGACCTTGACCTTGATTTTCTGGTTGAGTGACCGATAATTTTTATTTCATATATTAGCAATGTTTAAGTTCTATAAACACATTTTAATCTGAGAAACTGAAAATCCTTATTATTGCAAAATATAGTGGAAGTAAGAAAGAATTATTGTTTCTGATGGTGCCGGCCGCACTTTAGTGTTAACTCTTAATTGTTTCTTAATTTTATTTAAAATTTATAAAGAAACAGAAAATCAACATTATTTATGATTATATAATCATCCTTCTCAGATTTTCATGAAACTTTTACATAATCTTTAAGACATAACAAAGATGTGCACCTCCTATTTTCAAAGTTGATTAAAATGGTTTTTGGGGTTTCCAATTCCCCTAGCAGAACAATAAATTACTTATAGCTATTGTAATTCAAGGGGGTTACCCATCTCTTATATGGAACGCCTATGAAATTACACAAAACTTCACACTATCTTTGTGGCATGATTTAGGTTTCAATTATTGTATGCCTTGTCTACGAAAGAATGGGGGCATGTAGTATTCAGGTTCATTAGTCCGTCCGTCCGTCCAAAATGTTGCAAGATGGGGCATAATGTCATGTATGTCTTATGGACATATTCTTGTTTAAAGTTACTTATATATGATACGATTCAAGGAGTGTTTTTTTTCTTAAGTTGCTGACTTTCTACTTATGATATCTCTGAAATGCAGTTTCCAGCTTATTTTCCTAATTTTACATTTTTAAATTTTTGTATTTTTCAGCAAAGTTCAGCAAAGTTCCAAAGTTTGTAGCACTACATTTTACTCAAGATGACACCAGTGACATTGTTGCTACCAAGCAGATTATTGGGAATGCGCAATATTTTTTCCAGCAAAACCACAAGAAAAAGATTCAGGCCATCCATAATTCAAAAGTCAAAGAATCCCTCATCATCCAATTCTCAGGTATGTAATAACTATAATTTTAACACAAATAAAAATCCTCATATATTGTAAACAACATGAGATATTATTATCTCATAATATCCATTTTTCATGTGTAAGTCTAGTTTTTAGCTCACCAGACCCAAAAGGTAATGTGAGCTATATATATTGCCAAAACTTGGCGTCCGTCTGTCCGCTTTTTCAATGGTAACTCCTCTGACACCCAAATAGAAAATAAAGAGATGTGGAATAAGTGTACGCGACACAGTCCAATTGCAACCAAACTTGGTACAGTTGTATTGCTATATGTGCTACAAAACAATGGTTTGGTTTTTTTATATGTAAATATGTTGGCCATGGCTTAAAATAGAATATAGGATTAAATTGCTTTTTTTTTGCAAAAACTCAAAATGGTGACAGATATCAAAATTCTGGCGTAGGGTTAAAGTATTCAGCACAGAGCAATTAAAAACAAATAAACAATGCATTTTATCATCTTCATGACCTTATCAATTAAACTGTGTAAACATTATTTTTAAAGGAATATAATTATATTCAATCATGTCAATTGAATGCAAGATTCTTTAGTTTTACATGTGTTGGTGTGTAAAAGCATGGACCTGTATGCCATTTTCAACACAAAGAGCTACTGCCCTTTATAAAAATGGGCTTGGATCCATGCTTTTACACACCAACACATGTAAAACTAAAGAATATTGCATTCAATGTTTAAATACTAAGAGAACGCCATGCAAAATAAAAGTAATAGCTTCACTGAGGCCATTTAAAAAAAGAGATTCGTAAAAAAATATGATTAAATATATTTTGGACTTTCTTTATTAACAAAGTCAATGAAGAATGTTTTTAAATATGCTTTGAACATTGTTGAACAAATCATTGGTATACAGACATGATAGATGAAATTCTTATTTTCCATTACAGACAACAAAGAACAACTAGAAAGAGCCATTTCACAGTATATGCTTGACTCTGTCAGTGATGACACTGCTCCACCACCACCAAAAAAGAAGAAAGCAGTAGAAGACAAACCATCAAAGACAACTAAGGTAGTTAATACTAAGGATTTTTAGCCTGATTTCACTTGAGAAAAATCCTGGTTATAAAAAAAGATGAATGGGAGACAGCATTATATTGCCAGCGGCTTGAGAAATTTTGGGTAACAGTTTTCACAGCAACAACAAATCATAGCCACTTTATATTTGGTATACAGCATCAGGGGGGAAGGGGTCCCATGCTGGATTTTACTCAAGTTGATGTTAGGAAATAAAATATCAGTCTGTTAAATTTTTGGGGCACACTTGTAATTTTTGTGGTGAATGTTTTTTTACCAACTACTAGCTTGCAAATTTAATATCACCATGCAAAATGAACTTTACACACAAGAGCCAAAAAAATATACTGTTAGTACATCTATATTATTTGTAAAGTTGTGAACTTTAATTATTGAAATTAAGTGATATGATATAAGTGTAAATGCACAAGTAAATTTATTCTTTTCAATAATAAAACTCTATCATTTCAAAGCAAATTTACACAAAATTGCTTTACAGATAAAATAACTTTTTTTCTGGCGGTTTTGAAAATCAGGGCTAAAGATGAGGGAATAAAAAAAAAATTAAATTGCCCTTCGTAAAAAATCATTGAATATTATTGAACATGTTGAAGATATTATCTGTTAACTGGGGATTCTTGATATTACATCACTGTCATTATAACACATTTTGTTGTTTATTTTACAGAAAAGTACATGAATTATTTTCTATTTTAGAAAAAAAGAATCAAAGAAGCCAGAAAAAGAGAAGAAAGGTCTTGCATCTATTCCAGCACCACAACATAGTCTTGATATTGATGTCATGCCGGCAATGTATAATTTATTTACTACAGAGGAGGTTCTTGCAATAGTCAGCACATATGACGAACAGAGCACACAATTGATTCCTGCTGGAGATACCAACATGGCTGAACAGACTCTACCAGCTGAACAGGATCATCTCCATGAACCAACCTTGGCAAATCCAGCTGAACCAGCCCAGATAAAACCAGCTGAACCAGACCATATCCATGTACCAGCCCGGACAAAACCAGCTGAACCAGACTGTATCCATGTACCAGCCCGGACAAAACCAGCTGAACCAGATCATATCCATGTACCAGCCCCGACAAAACCAGCTGAACCAGACCATATCCATGTACCAGCCCCGACAAAACCAGCTGAACCAGATCATATCCATGTACCAGCCCTGACAAAACCAGCTGAACCAAATCATATCCATGTACCAGCCCTGCCAAAATCAGATGAACCAGACCATATCCATGAACCAGCCCCGACTAAAACAGCTGAACCAGATCATATCCATGTACCAGCCCTGACAAAACCAGCTGAACCAGATCATATCCATGTACCAGCCCCGACAAAACCATCTGAACCAGACTGTATCCATGTACCAGCCCTGACAATTCCAGCTAAACTTGACAATGTTCCTCCAGTTATGCAAACACCTCAAAAAGCAACTGATTCACGCCAGAATCAACCAACAGACAGTCCATTGACTCCATTGCTGACGCCAACTACCTGGAGAAGTTTGTTGATAGAGGAGAAACCAGATATTCAGACCATCCTCCCTGCTATTTTGTCCAGGTTAGATGTTCTTGAAACTGTTGTTACCAGATTTGACAATTTGCAAGACACTGTCAACAAGATTTGGAGTGCTGTTTCTACATGGCAAGTTGTAACGCCTTTGAGTGTGCCAGTCTTTTCCACTGAACCAGAATGCCCTCCTGTATTAGCCTCCACCGCACCAATTGAACCAGAGCGTACTCCTGTATTAGCTTCCACTGCACCAACTGAACCAGAGCATCCTCCTGTATTGTCCTCCACCGCACCATTTGAACCAGAGCGTCCTGCTGTATTAGTCTTCAACCCACCAACTGAACGAAAGTGCCCTCCTGTATTAGCCTCCACCACAACAATTGAACCAGAGCGTACTCCTGTATTAGCCTCCACTGCATCAAATGATTCAGATCATCCTGCTGTATTACCCTTCACTGCAACAACAGAACCAGAGCGTCCTGCTGTATTACCCTTCACTGCAACAACAGAACCAGAGCGTCTTGCTGTATTAGCCTTCACTGCAACAACAGAACCAGAGCGTACACCTGTATTAGCCTCCAATGCAACAACAGAACCAGAGCGTCCTGCTGTATTACCCTTCACCGTAACAACAGAACCAGAGCGTCCTGCTGTATTACCCTTCACCGTAACAACAGAACCAGAGCGTCCTGCTGTATTACCCTTCACTGCAACAACAGAACCAGAGCGTCCTGCTGTATTAGCCTTCTCCCCACCAACTGAACCAGAGCATCCTCCTGTATTAGCCTTTATCGCACCTATTGAACCAGATCATCTTACTGAATCAGCCTCCAGTGCACCAACTGAACTAGATCACCCTCACGTATTAGTCTCCACTACAGCAAATGAGCCAGATCATCTTTCTGTATTAACCTCTCCTCAAGGAACTGAACCACCTGTACAAAACCTTGTCCAGAACCATTCAACTGAACCATACCATACTCCAGCCAGATTACCACTTCAGCTAATACCAAACCATGTCTTCCAGAATCCTACCCATGCAAGAGCTATTCTAAGAGAAATTCCAGACATAGAAAACATGCAACTGCCCACACTAACACCAACTTCTGACAAAGCCACTACTGTTATCCTTGACCAAGCCTTTGCAACAATACCTTTATCTGCTGTCATAGATTCCAAACCAAAAGACATCGCATCAACAATACAGAAAACAGACCCAGCACCTAATGTCTACTCCTTAGCCAGCTTTCCAGCCAAAATATTATCCGATGCAAGAGTTGCTGCTTCAGATTCCAAGATAAAGTTTGCCGTGTCACTCTTTCGGAAGATTTGTAATCTTGAAGATACCTACATGAAGAACTGTAATGGAAAAGTTTACAAAGGCACAGGGACTATGAAGTCAAAGATAAACACTGACAAGATAAATGCCATCCAGCAAGCTGTTGAACATTATTTTCCATGCCCACCTGCCGAGAATGAAAAAGCTAAGAAAGCTGTAGTAAAAGCAATTGACAAGGCAAACTGGAATTTTACAACCTATTTAGCAAAACACTTCAATGTCACCAACCTGAACTTGAATTAACTTTCCATCTGATGACTATTCTGTGCCTGCTGTTCAAAAACTCTCCGTCCGTGAAGATTGTGTGACAACTTGAAGACTTTAGAATTGGACTATATCTTGCTCAGCAACACTTTTTAAACATAAAAGCATTTTAATTGGACAAGTACTCATCATCTTTTATTAGCTTCATCATATATTGACAAGCAAAGATTAATATATTCTGAACTAGTATATAAAGAAATCTTAATAAGGCAAAATGGATTCTTAAATCAAGTTTCACTTTTTCCATCTTTTTTTTATGTTTGATGTACATCTACAAAATCATATACAAGACTTTTTTATTTTATTTATGATATTTTAAATCAGTTATCTTTCAGTTGCATTGCATATTAACTGGACCC
Organism: Arcuatula senhousia; assembly: GCA_963971305.1. NCBI lineage: Eukaryota > Metazoa > Mollusca > Bivalvia > Mytilida > Mytilidae > Arcuatula > Arcuatula senhousia. The sequence continues at coordinate 17,108 of CAXARO010001525.1, forward strand.
TTTTTGACTCATTATTTTAGTTTTCTTTGTATTCTTTATTTATTGATGTTCAGCTGTTTTTATTTATGTTTTTTTCTTTTGTTTGAAGTTTTGAATGAATTTTTTTAATAAATTTATAAAACTGCATTACTCTCTATTCGTGACTAAATGAGAACTTCCAGTCTCAATTTAAGGAATGTTTAGAAGATTCATACCAAATATCAATTTGTTTGGGGAGTTGCAAACAAAAATTTTAGTTTCGTTCTAAACTATTATCTCATCACACAATAACCACCATGATATAGTTAAGACCTTCACCTAATAAAATTTGTAAAGAAGCAAAGAGGTACAAATAAGGCATTCAAAGGTAAAATCTTAAACACAACATCAGTGAAGAAAATAAACAACAGTACACAACCTAATGTAATGTAAACTGATGTCAAATCAGAAGTGAACTCTAGTGCTAATAAAGGAAAAGCAGTTCCTGCTTGTTGCAACACACTTCAACCAACACCTTCCTTATGATCAATTCATTTTTCGAGGCCCACGGGGCATTAAGCAAAACTATCATTCAGAAACTGTTCAGAAGAATAATTTTTGATTTGGCAGGATGGTTCAATACAAAGCTTTTCATGCTAAGTAATAATTAAGACCTATCAGACTTAAACTTCCTGTATGTGGTGTGATGCACCCCTGTGCCATGACTACATTCTTCAACTTTTAAAGATACACTTAACAAATATATGAACTGCTGAAATGACTGTGGTAAAAATGAGCTACAAATAAACCTACAGGTTCAACATGAAAGTCTGAAAAATCTTATGTCATGTTTACATCTTATATCAAAATGGTACAAGCAGAGGTGTACCAGTTGGACAATCAAATGTCAAAAGTCCTGAAAGGCCACAACAAAATGGGTTAACATGAAAACATCACAAACCAAGTGCACAACATGCAAACCCCAAACTAAAATTAAATTTATTACAAAAATCTGTCAAAGTCAAAAATGGCCGGATTTCGTTAAACAGGAAGTAGGTGAGCGACAGACCTAATATCGCATCCCACATTATGGGATCCCACCCTGATGCTGTATACCAAATATCAAGTGGCTGTGATAAGTAGTTGCTGAGAAAACTGTTACGAAAATTTTTTCCCCGCCCACCCACCGGACATTCACCATTTTATAACCTCGATTTTTCACTCCGTGAAATCCGGCCAATAAAAGTAAACACTGGTGTCCTAGAATGCTTGCTACGTACACATGTTCACAAAGGTGTTGAGAGAACCAAAAGGGTACCGATTTTGAATATAAATGTCAAGAATATTAAGGCATTGACCAAATCAAAAAACAACAAAAACAACTGAATGGCAATCAACAACATGAACTTATAATTTTAGTCACAACTAGTTGCTACATTAATCTCCGGTGCTCAGGGAAAGACAGCAGTTCCTGCTTGTTTCAACACATGATACCTTTGCTGACTATTGGTCAAACGAATTTTATCTAAAAAGAACAAAACAAAACCTAAGGAAAAACCAACTACTGTTGATATCTAAGAGATAGCAAGTGAAAAGAACAGTTAATTTCAAACATAACCCAGTGTTAGCAATTTTACAGTCAAATGTGAGACTCTATCAAGAAAATCGAGGCTTGTCCCAGTGTTAACAATGTTGTTTGATAAATTTTAAAACTACAAAACACAAGATGATTTTTTTTACTTTTAGTTTAAAGGCACTTGTCCACAGTAAAACACAACATATACAATGAGTAGTGAATTATAACAACAAAAGAAACAACACATATTTATGAAATTATTACATGTACATTTTTAAGTATCAATGTTTACTGACTAAACATTTGACTCCCATGCAGATGCAGGGTAAATCAGCAAGGGACAGATACATTTTATATTAGTCCAATTAATATTTACAATGATTTAATTCTAAACATATTAGGCCATAATAAAATAATTTCTAGATTCTCATCCAAATTTCTTAAAAAATTGGGGCGGGCGGGTGATTTTAATTTTTTATCAATTTGTCAATTTGATAAAAAAGTCTGCCATTTTAAAGAAATTAGCCAAAATTTAACAAAATTTCCCCGAAAAATCAATAAATTTTTTTTGAAGGGGCTGAAAAAAATCAAGGCGGGAGCTAGGGGATGAAATCTAGGATATTTTTTTATAATGGCCTTATGGATAACAATCAATGACATATTTTTTTTAAAGAAATTTGTGATTCAAGTTTCATTAAAAGGTGTTTCTATAAAAACCTACAATATGCAATGTTTGTCAAGTCCTTATAATCCTACCAAAACTGGTTAAATCAAACTGCACAACTCAATGATTTCAAACTACTAAAGGGAACAAAAATCCCTCACAATATACTGTACCCAAATCTGTACAGTAGTCTTAAAAGATACAAGTGTGACTGAGGCAGGTATATTACATGTATTAATTAAGTAGAAAAGCAACTTTGCTATAAAAAAATCTTGCCAATGTCTGTATGAAAGATTGGTTTAATCATGTTTACTGGCAAAGAAGACCAATTATGTTTAGAATTTTATTCACCAACAATAAATATTGATATGTTACCAAGCATGTTTTCACATGTATATATAAAAGGTTAAAGAAAAATATACCAATGAGGTCTGTTTTGTTTGGTGAAATAGTGTCATCAATATATTTGGAAGAAAACAATAAAATAGGGCAAGTCTGTCACCAGCTAATGTTCTTCTCTACTTTTAAAGGCAGATATATCAATACAATGTACAATCAAAACATTCAATGTTCATTCAACTAAATACAAGTTTTACAATTTATAGCTACATCCATATACATGTAGTTTTATTTCTTATCTATGTACATGTACATGTACTGTATGCCATTGTTGCCAAGAACTTAATGCATGTATGATGCAATCTTAGTAAAATTACAATTTCAGCATAAACTATACACATAATACACATGGTACATGTAAATTGAAATGTCTCAATAAAAAGAGTCTTAAAATCCAGTTGCGGCACCATTCTTCTCTACTACTGCAGGAATGGCTTTGTACAAATGGTTGATGTAACGGTTGCACTTCTCTGGTGTTAAGGATCTCCAGAAGTCCATAATACCATTAATAAGTTCCTGCTGGTTCCTTGGCTTTACCCTCCTCCTGATATGGTACTTTAGTTCTGCCCATACCTATAAAATAAAACATCTTACTAAGCCTTATTGTTAGGGTCTTTATAACATATGTATCTTAATATCTGAATATTCCTAAAATTTCCAAGCTCATTCTTGAAAGCGTGAAATCTATCTTGAAAAATGCAAGATACATGTAACTTTTACAAGACAAAACACACATAAATCATTAAAGAGCATAGTGAATTAAGATAAATTTGAGTGTATTACAACATTGAAATATTATATTTTAACTGTTTTTTAAATATATGTAAACTATATTTACAGACACAAATTATACCAGTAACTTTTCTCAGGCCTAAACAAAAGTATGTGTTGTTTTATTTGATATATTGTAATGATAAATCATATATATAATTATCACAAATCATAACTTTGTTTTTTTGTTTGTTTTTGTAATTTTGTAGCTCAGTACTGGGCACCTACATGCATAATTGGTTTAAATAAAATAAAATATCTAAAATATCTTGTATGTTTGTTTATGGGTTCATATATATAGTTTGAAAAAAAAATAGGGTAGGTACACCAGTTAGGCAAAATAATTTTATTTTTAAAAATATTTAAAGATTTAAGACCTCTACAGGTATATGGGAGCGATATTCAAAATTAGAATTTTCACAACACTTTGTCTTAAAATTTCAATAAAATGGGCTAGGGTAGGTAGGGAAACCCCTAACAGTCATGCAATTGTGTTTGGCCTTGTGTACAATGTACATAACAACCATGTGCATGTTTAGCTAAATTTAAAAGACGTTTAGATAAATATTGCAATGTATATCATGTATATTGCATTTATTTAATAGTCCTTATATGGCCTTTTGTCTGTCATGTCTGTTTTAATCAAGTATAAATCAACTTATATTTACCATTTCTATAGGATTAAGATCTGGAGATTCTGGAGGTGTTGGCCAGTGGTTGATCCCATGGTCTGCCATTAACTGTTTTGTTGATCTCGAGACATGTTTTGGGTCATTGTCCTGAATGAAACGGTGTCCGTCTGGAAAAACATTCTGGACAAATGGTTCTAGCTTCTGTTCTAGGATTGACTGGTAGAAGATACTGTCCATGTTGCATGTGAAGATGAACAATCCAGTAGCACCTCTACGAGAGATTCCACCCCATACATGCACCTACAATGTAAAATATACATGTAATAAAATAAAATAAAAACTAATACTAATTTCATTTTAATGTGTTTGATCAAGTGCCAAAATTTGGAACACAAAATATAATTCAAACAATACAAATAGATACATGTTATGACATGTACATGCATGCAGTCTTCGAAATAAGGCTGGACCTTCTGGAAATATCCAGTTAAAATTGGTTCAGTCCAGTTAAATTTTGCATTAATTTATATTAAACATACATGTACATGACATACATGTATACATGATATAGGAAAAACTTAGCAAATTTGATGAAAATGGGCAATCGGTACACTGGACTTCACTTCCTAATTTCTATATAGCATGTATTAGTATACAACAGGCTCTAGTTACCAATAATTACATGAATTAAATACATGTAGCAATGTATTTTATTTAATGCCCTTTATCATGTTTATTTAGGATTAAATCATGTCAATAAGGGAAAAGTTGGGTTCACATATTGAAAACTATATACATGTACATGTTCAATGATGTAGCTTAATGCCGCCATACTTTTTCAAGATTAAGTTTGTACCTGTTTATTTTGTTTTGGTTGATTATTGTGTTAACATGCATGTGTGTTTAAAAAGTGCCACATGCACAGTATTTCATAATAATTTTAAGGATTGGTATTGAATCTTTTGTATATATTCTTAATCTAAGTCAAAAATGTGTGGCCAATGTAACGTGAAAGGCAGCTAGCAACTATATTTGTACCACTGGTCACATTGAAGACTGGTTGTTTTCACTGTCTGATAAAGTTAACATGGATCTTTAAAATGTGGCGAAATTTGATACAAGTACTGTATGTACATTGTACATGTAAATAGGGTTTTGCATGTGCATATTATTCCACATCTCTATATGTCTACATGGTCTATAAATATCTAAATGTACCTTATATGGATACTTTGGTTTTCCTTTCTTTAGAGTCCGTAACCCTCGCTTTCGAAAACCATACTTTGTGGAGGTCTGTATCTTCACGGATGTCTCATCTGTAAAGATGGCATTATCAAACGTCTCACGGGTTGTTATACATCTTACGGCATAGTTCATTCTCTTTGGTTTGTTGGCATCTCTGACCATTTGGCAATACTGTACAGGGGCATGAAACCAACCAAGAGTCTTTCTTGCTCTTTTCACTGATGACACACTAACTGTTAGTCCAAAGCGTGTGAATAGACGGTCCACTATTTCCTGAGCTGACATCTCTGAATCGTTCTGAATTAACCCATCAATGAACTGGTAGTGCTCTAGTCGAAGGAGTCTAGGTCTGTGGGCATTTCTCTTCGGCACGTCCAACATGGAACCCGTCTGTCTGTATCGTACCAAAAACTGACAAATAGCGTTCTTTGAAACAGTTATGTTGTCCACCTCAATAAGTTGGTCACGAATCTTCTGTAAGGATAGTCCATGTCTTTTCAAGTTAACAATACGCTCCCGAACGAAAGGTGAGAGTCTGTTTGGTTTGATCGGAGGCATCTTCACTTCAAAAACCAAAACAAAGTCTCAGCAGTTGCAAAAAAACTGGCGACACTGGGTGCTCTCCCTTCTGTAAACGATACGTCTAAAATAAATAAATATACTCCGAGTCCGTATCCGAGTTCTGTTGAATATTATTAACTGATGTTTTGAATATTTTCAAGAATATAATAAAAACGATGTGTTGTGATTTCAATTGGAATAATAATGTGGATCGGATCTGGTTCGCTTTTTCACCATGTGCGCATGCTCGAAGTTCGCTCCTCCAAGCAAACCAAACCAGAACCCTGGTTTGGTTTGGTTTGCTTTAGGTTGGTGTGGTTTGCTCTTAGCAAACCAAACTAGCAGTCTGGTTTGGTTTGGTCGAGCAAACCTGGTTCGCTTTGACACACCAAAAAAGCAAACCAAACTTACTACGAAGTTTGCTCTGACCAAACCAAACCAAACCAATTATAATTTCTAGAGCAAACCGTGGTTCGCTCAAACCAAACCAAACCGACAGAAAAGCAAACTTTGACCAAACTTCTGGTTTGCTTTCTAAGTTTGGTTTGCATACAGGTTAGGTTTGGACCCATCGTTAACTAGAATTGACTTTTAGTAGTATACCATACTAAATATGCGAGCTTAATTACATGTATCAATATGATCAATACTGTAAATCGGACGTTTCCTCACTATGTTGTCGTTAACTAGTATTGACTTTAAGTAGTATGCCGTACTAAATATGCGAACATAATTACATGTATCAATATGATCAATACTGTAAATCGGACGTTTCCTCCATATGGTGTCGTTAACTAGTATTGACTTTTAGTAGTATACCATACTAAATATGCGAACATAATTGCATGTATCAATACGATCAATACTGTAAATCGGACGTTTCCTCCCTATGATGTCGTTAACTTGTATTGACTTTTAGTAGTATACTATACTAAATATGCGAGCATAATTACATGTATCAATATGACTAATACGGTAAATCGGACGTTTCCTCCCTTTGTTTTCGTTAACTAGTATTGACTTTAAGTAGTATACCATACTGAATATGCGAGCATAATTTCATGTATCAATATGATCAATACTGTAAATTGGATGTTTCCTCCCAATGTTGTTGTTTACTAGTATTGACTTTTAGTAGTCAACCATACTAAATATTCGAGCATAATTACATGTATCAATATGATCAATACGGTATTTCGGACGTTTCCTCCCTATGTTGTCGTTTACTAGTATTGAATTTTAGTAGTATACCATACTGAATATGCGAGCATAATTACATGTATCAATATGACTAATACGGTAAATCGGACGTTTCCTCCCTTTGTTTTCGTTAACTAGTATTGACTTTAAGTAGTATACCATACTGAATATGCGAGCATAATTTCATGTATCAATATGATCAATACTGTAAATTGGATGTTTCCTCCCAATGTTGTTGTTTACTAGTATTGACTTTTAGTAGTCAACCATACTAAATATTCGAGCTTAATTACATGTATCAATATGATCAATACTATAAACCGGACATTTTTCTCCCTATGTTGTCGTTAACTAGTATTGACTTTTAGTAGTATACTATACTAAATATGAGAGCATAATTACATGTATCAATATGATCAATACTGTAAACCGGACGTTTCCTCCTTTTGTTGTCGTTAACTAGTATTGACTTTTAGTAGTATACCATACTAAATATGAGAGCATAATTACATGTATCAATATGATCAATACTGTAAATCGGACGTTTCCGCCTTTTGTGTTGTCGTTAACTAGTATTAACTTCTAGTAGTATACCATTCTAAATATGCGAGCATAATTACATGTATCAATATGACCAATACTGTAATCCGGACGTTTCTGCACTAGTTGTCGTTTACTAGTATTGACTTTTATCATATATTTACTAAATAATACAGCCTTTTTAGATATTCTATACCAAACAGATGATTCTAGCCATATCACTGTCTTTTCATATCATACCCATTGAAAATTTATAACTCACCCTAGAAATCAATAACACACCCCTAAAATCCAAATCACACCCCAAAAATCAATAACATACCCTAGAAAATTTAAAGGCTCAAAAATTGCCCTCAAAAAAGATTTTTCGAGTTGCATATGCATATGACACGAGCATTAGCGAGGCATTTAAAAAAAATTGGTTATTTTATGGAAATGTCACAAAAACACTGTGTGCATCAGTGGAAGTTGATAAAAAAACAACCCTATCGCCTCAATGCAAAGATATGATAGAAACAACATAAATAACTCCATTATTTGGTCAAATTAGAATATTGAATGTGTAAATTCTTTATATTCTTAAAATATATGATAAACAAAATATAATATGGCTATTTTCATATCATACCCCATATCTCCCTCGACCAATATCATACCCTCGAGCTAAAGCTCTCGGGATGATATTGGCGTCTCGGGAAGATATGAGATATGATATAAAACAGCCATATGATTTTTTATATTTAGTAGTATACTATACTAAATATGCGAGCATAATTACATGTATCAATATGATCAATACTGTATATCGGACGTTTCCTCCCTATGTTGTCGTTTACTAGTATTGACTTTTAGTAGTATACTATACTAAATATGCGAGCACAATTACATGTATCAATATGACCAATACGGTAAATCAGACGTTTTTCCCTATGATGTCGTTAACTAGTATTGACTTTAAGTAGTATTCCAAACTAAATATGCGAGCATAATTACATGTATCAATATGATCAATACTGTTAATCGGACGTTTCCTCCATATGGTGTCGTTAACTAGAATTGACTTTTAGTAGTATACTATACTAAATATGCGAGCATAATTACATGTATCAATATGATCAATACTGTTAATCGGACGTTTCCTCCATATGGTGTCGTTAACTAGAATTGACTTTTAGTAGTATACTATACTAAATATGCGAGCTTAATTACATGTATCAATATGATCAAAACTGTAAATCGGACGTTTCCTCACTATGTTGTCGTTAACTAGTATTGACTTTAAGTAGTATGCCGTACTAAATATGCGAACATAATTACATGTATCAATATGATCAATACTGTAAATCGGACGTTTCCTCCATATGGTGTCGTTAACTAGTATTGACTTTAAGTAGTATACTATACTAAGTATGCGAGCATTATCGCATGTATCAATACGATCAATACTGTAAATCGGACGTTTCCTCCCTATGTTGTCGTTAACTAGTATTGACTTTTAGTAGTATACCATACTAAATATGCGAACATAATTGCATGTATCAATACGATCAATACTGTAAATCGGACGTTTCCTCCCTATGTTGTCGTTAACTAGTATTGACTTTTAGTAGTATACCATACTAAATATGCGAACATAATTGCATGTATCAATATGATCAATACTGTAAACCAGGTCATGTTTCCGCCCTATGTTGTCGTTATAGGACGACAGAAATTAGGTTCTTGTAGTATTTAATTCGTGCTGTTATGTTTTGACCACATAATGCAATGAAAGACATCATCGTATCGTGCCGTTAAAATTTCGCGCTAGTTTTAGTGTTGCATTTTTTTTTATTACGTATTTATCAAAGACATAGAACCTATCAAATTTCGCATTTTTTTACATTGAATAAAAAGTACATATATTAAAAATATACTATCTAAAACTTACCTTTACCAACATAAAAACTCAATGTTTTGCAGTTTTCTATAAAATACTTTTATTTTAATTATTTGCGTTGATTTAGTATTGTCCAACATAAATATTTACTTTTGGTAAACTGGGTACTGTTAAACTGAGAAACGAAATGTAACCAAACGAGACGAAGAGAAAACGAAATCGGTAAAGTAAGAAAAATGACTGGTGTCGGCTAAAATCGATTCAGTTTTCTATTTTTACCACTTTTGTTCGATTTCCTTTCCTTTCTCTACAGATTTTGCTCGCTTTTTTTACTGTTTACGTTTCCTTCTTCACCGATATCGTTTTTGTTCCGCTCCGTTTCGTTTGGTTACTTTTCGTTTCTTACTTTACCGGCACCCGCAAGTGTTTACATTATATAATTAGTTTGTCATCTTTTTTGACACTGCGTTTTTTTCTTCGGTTAGAATACTTTCTGGTAGTTTTTTTTTAAATCTAACATTTTTTTCAAAGGTTTTACAATATATTCTTCAAATAGTGTGAATTTCATTATTTTAAAAAAATGCCAAATTCCCAAGTCAAAAAATTCTGATTCAAATCACTTCCAAATCATTTTCAAATGACTTTCAAATCATTGTTTAGCGATTTGAAACGTTGATTTGAAACTGATTTAAGAACCTAATCACTACCAAATCAGTTATGTACAAATATGGTGTTATGATTTGGTAGTCATTTCGTTTACAGAAATAATTTGGTCCAGATTTGAATATCTTTTCTTTGAGATGCTATCATTTGGAAGCAATTTCGTACACTTTGTATGCCAATTTATATGATTTGAAAACAATTTGAAAATCTGGCGCAATCATTGGCTTAATTCAAATTTGTTATTGTCAGACATTTTTGTGTGAAAGAGAAAGCAGTGTGTTAAAGTAAATGTCGCAGATTCTTTGGAAAGCTGACTTTTATGTGCATAGATATTAATTGTGTGTATAGTTTCAATAATATATTCAATGTGAGGTAAAAATACAAACTTATATAAAGCAATTACTGTTGTTATTATACTGTTCATTATGGAATGTACGAAAAGGCTTTATATTGCCCTAATAAATGTTGGTAAGTTGTTTATATTATACTTTAGAGCAGAAAATATTGAAATTGCATCTATAATGTTAGATGGGGACGGGGTTGATATAAATATTCCTATATAATTTTAATCGAACACAATTGCGTGCCTGTCTTTATAGCTATAATATGAAAGGGGTCATGTTTATCAGAAAGGCTGATCGAAGAAAATACTTTAGGCTTCAATTCATCAAGAACATATTGACTTTGAGCGAGATTTGATGTTTGTTGGTAACCATATATATTTTACATATGCTGAAGAATAACATTTATTAAGAAGTAACTTATTTTCAATTAGTTTGTTATGAATTAAAAACAAACAATTTGGTTGTGATTTGGTTATTTTATAATATGATTCTGTTGCAATTTGAAACTAATTTGATTGTGATTTGGAAGCAAGTTGGAAATAATTTGGTAACAATTTGAATGTAATTTGGAGAGGGAATAAGGGGGAGGGATTATTTTGTTTGGGGTGATTTGGTTATGATTTCGATGAAGATATTATAATCAGTTGATTTGGTTATGATTTGGAAAGATGATTTGGTAGCTAATTTGCATGTGAATTTGCATCATCTCCAAATCACTTTCAAATTGCTGATTTGAAAATGATTCGGAAGGGTGATTTGGTAAGGGAATTTTTTGACTTGGGTTGATAGGTTCTATGTCTTTAAATTAAATTTAGTGTTGCAACTTTTTTAATTACGTATTTATTAAATTAGATCTAGTGTTGCAACTTTTTTAATTACGTATTTATTAAATTTCTAAGTATCTATTAAAATATATCTAAAACCCATATTGCAATCAATGCAGCGTGACATAAAACTGACCGGTCACTTGGGTAAAACATTATTTTTCTAGAAGGGGATATTTTTTTTTCAAAACTGCGTTGTGTAATATATTATAATATTTTTTCCTTGAACAAATACAGTTGTCGGACTTTTTTGTTTATTGAGTGAATTGAGGTAAAATATAGTAAACCGAGCTTTGTCATTGTAATGTGAATGGGATAATATTGATTACAACTAATGCGTTTATAAAGCAAACACTAAGAAATATAAAGAGCTTCTTATTTCTGCACGAATTATTTTCAAAAAGAAATTATCATGTTTATAATGATTGTAATCTTGTCATTTCGTACTAGTCATAAGTTTAATTTCGAAAATGTATACTTATCCATTCGGGTCCGTCTCCGAACTTAGTCACATACCCCTCATTTCAAAAGCACGGATCATAATAATTATTCTATTGTATTTTGTAGGTATTTTGTTCCCTCAAACTTTTTATTTGCTTATAATCCATCTATTATTACACTTCGATCGCGGACTTTTAGTAATATTCAAAACATTCACTAGACTAGAAAAGGAAATGCTTCTACCATACATTTTATTTGTACATATACGTCTCACATTCTGATTATTATTACACGATTGACATGAAGCATCTTTAAGGTACTAGTATTCACATTTCAACAAACACCATAGCCACGTAAAATTCATTGTGCCAGCCATTTGTCAAGAACGTCGCCATTCTCCATTTTTTATCATATACAAGTATTTTCAAAAGATAATGTTATGAGGTTAAATGTTAAAAAAAGCAAAGTGAACATTAAAATGAACAAAGGTAGGGTAAATAAATGTTAAACAACCCTAAACGACCCATTAAACGAATTTAAACCCATCTTGGGACTAAAAATATTTTAAACAGTATAGCTTTATTTGGAAAATGTTCTTTAATATACATTGTTGGATGACCTCCTGACATGTTAACAATACAAACTTCAGTACTATTATATATTACTATTATTAATAACATTAAAATATCACACAGAGTTTCAGAGGCACCAATGAGAAATCCGAATGTCAAAAGTCCGAAAGGGCAGGGACAAAACCAGTACATGTAAACAACAGTCGTAACGAGACTGAACTCATGTGCTCTGGAAGACTTAGTAGTTCCTGCTTGATATAGCACACCTATTGCATTGCCAACGGCCAATGCAGTGAGTCAAATCCGTTTAAAGAAGATAAAACAAAACCCTTTGACAATCAAACATCTGCGCATATCTGAAAGTTCGAAATCCCATATTTGTCTATAAGCGCATAATGTCTTTCGTAACATTTCTTGAGTCAAGACAGAAACATAAACCTTTGTGAGCAAATTTTGTTTCAGATTTAACGCTCTGCTTAGGAATTCGATGTAAGTCCCGAACGCTCTGAAATAACAAATCAATTGAGATACGTAAACTCCATAAACTGGAGTTAGACAGGGTTGTAGCCGTACAAACCAACCCCAATTCAGCTGTCAAACAGTCAATATAGTGTTTCTTGCACACAAAAATGATGTTATTTGGTGCTTAGTCTGCAGATACAACAACACATTTGTCATGTAAGGTGGACAATGCTTTGGCAACATCAGCGTTGCTGAAAATGAATGTTGCCTTAGTGCTCATTGAACCTTTCAAAGAATTGATTCTTTTCAAAACCAATGACCTCACAGCTTTTACCCATTCTGACAAAAGGGTCACAATCTTTCTCCTGTTCTTTTTTGGGCCATTTTTTGGGCATAGTCCTCAACTGAATCCATAATTGTTTTGACATTATAGCTCCGGTTGATTCGTCTTGGCTCACGATATTTAGGTCCTTTAGCCAAAACATCACGAAGTAAGTCAATTTCCAAGATGTTGAGGTCACCAGTGAAATCATTGCCAGAGGGACTATATTTGAATGGGGACAGGTACAGTCTGGAGGTTTTGCTTTGAAGTCATTGATTTGGAAATCCTGCAACACTTGTTTATAGTTGAAAACCTTAGGTGCAATGGTGGAAGTGTAGGGATAATAAGAGATAATGGGAATATTTTTATCTTTGAAGTAAGGAGAAATATGTTCCGTTACAGATTTGTGGTGTAAAATATTTCCTAAATTAATAGCATCTAACCCCTTGTTTAAAAATGGAAGTGAAAGAAAGGAACGATTATCTTTACTGTTTTCGTGTGGAACTCCAACAGGTTTGAATAAGAGGTTGTAACCGATATCAAGAACGATAGCAGTGAATCTATAAATGTAAGACTTAGGGTCAGTGACCGGATTTTCGAGACATTCCTTGTACAAAGTATTGAGTTTAGAATGGGGAATAGAGTACAGTTTAGTTAGAATTGGATGAATCCATAGAGGTTTTTGGACAAACGGAAGCAATCCACTAATTGATACATCGCAAAGCTTTGGTGCGTTGTATTTCCGATGTCCATGACTACGATTCCGTCTCCCCTTTTTTTATAAGAGATTCATCACATTAGCATCACTGCATCTAGGACTAGATAAATTTCCTACACTTCCAATGTTGTCGTTGCAGCCATAAGGTAGTGCGGTTCCCAGTCGTCGAATCCAACATTTTTCTCTTTCTTTACGGAAAGGTGTACTTAAACTGGGATTATTTGTAGGATGGTATTTTTTTCCCAAAATTCGGACTTTTAAAGACAAAATGGAATGATCAGGTTGGTTAAAATGCTGGTAAGCGAAAGAAAAACTGTCGTTGTTGATTCCGGATCTGTGGCCACACATACGAGCATTAGGTCTTCCTTTCGTCTCACCAACATAGATCAGTCAACAAAGGGTATATTCTAGTTTGTAAATAAGATTGGAAGATGTACAATTTAAACCATCCCAACTGTAGATGTTATATGACCAATTCTTTAAGTTGCTCTTAATTTCTGTGTCAGTAATCAAGATCTTACAAGTTTTACAATTCTTTATTCTGCATTTACTGACAGAGTAGTGAGATTGCACATTTTCAAAATCCAAAACGTCTTCCAAAAGTACAGAGGACGGTCGAATAGAATCAAAGTGTTTATATTGGAATTCTGGACTCGCAGACTGGGTATATGATGTCTTTGACAAAATTGGTGTATTTTGGACACCTGTATTACGAAACGACGCCGTGTACGTAGTGTCGTTAAGTTCAGGCCTTTTTATACTGGGCGACGCCTGAGTCAGTATCCCTTTTTGACATTAATATTTATTATTTAGTAGCATTTATTGGCACAATGAACCGTATCATAAAAAGAAATTAGGGTGTTGCTGGGCGAAAAAGTTATCCCTACTTTGATGGTAAAAAAGGAGGATTCCGAAAATCTGACAGAAATCTAAAAAAAAAAGACCTGCGAACATCCTTAAAGGTCAAAAATATTTTTTCCTGCTTGTGTCCTATTGAACGAAAACTATTGCAAAGACAGAAAAGCGGATACGACAAAAATTTAATTTCAAATGTATTTTTTCCTTGAAAGTATCTTCCAACCTCATCAGAATATGGGCTGCAAATTTCACTTATCTGATATGGCAATGCTAGTTTTAATTTTTCAGATTTATTTTACTTGACGTCCGGCTCTTAGACAGAATGATACATGTAGGAAAATCGTCTCATATGGTCTCTTAATCAGTTTTTCTTTAGGTGTCAGTCATTGGAAGTAAAATTCAAAATTATGCCATTTGAAATGATTCGTGATTTCTCTTGTCCAAGGTCCACGTCTTAACTGTGCCTCAGGAGTAAAACATAACACTGGTCCAATGTCTATAATTTATGAAAGGATATGGAGTCTATGTCACTACTGTACCTCGGGGGTATTAAATAACACCGGTTCTAAGCCCATGTCTAAAGGCTATGCTGTACCGCAGGGGTATTAAATAACACCGGTTCTAAGCCCATGTCTCAAGGCTATACTGTACCTCAGGGGTATTAAATAACACCGGTTCTAAGCCCATATCTCAAGGCTGTACTGTACCTCAGGGGTATTAAATAACACCGGTTCTAAGCCCATGTCTCAAGGCTGTACTGTACCTCAGGGGTATTAAATAACACCGGTTCTAAGCCCATGTCTCAAGGCTATACTGTACCAAAAATTATTTCAATGAAAAGAGGAACAAAGAATGATTTTAAAAAGTGTCTGTTGATTATTGTTTGATTACAAATTTTCTTGAAATAATAAAATGATGAATTTTTTTCTACAAGAATGTTTTAAATAGCAAAAAACAGGCATCATTCATATTGCTGATAAGGTACCCACAAAAATCATTTTTCATCCACAATGTTATTGTCCACTTATTTTTTATAACAATACTTAGAAATACTTAATATCCAGTTACATTTATATTTTATATTCATCCAGAATTCATTATTAACCAAAACATGTAAGACAAATATTTTGTTTTATTTAGGTGTAAAATACTCATTCATTTTTTCTTTTTAAATGTTTTTTTGATGTGTTTTATTTTAATCAAGTGTAATAGAGTTTTACATTTCATTCTGTTAAGCTAACTCAAAAATATCTATTTGAGAGGTTGATAAATAGAATAAAAATTAGAGAAATTTCATTACATAATATTTCATGTTTGATACATAGATATTCTAGTCATGTGTTTTGATCGATAAATATTTTAGGTGTGTATTAAATCAATTATAAAAAAAAAAAATTGTATTTTAGATTTTAAGATTTGATGGATGTTCATGTTAATGAATGTATGCAGTTGTTTTATATGCAATTTTGTTTTAACTTCATATTTTCATTTAAGTAAGGTTAAAAGTTTAATTTAAGCAAGATAATGCTACATGTAAAGTAATGTAAGGTTAAAGTTTAAGTTTAATTTAAGCAAGATAATTCTAATTGTAAAGCTAAGTAAGGTATAAATTTGAGTATGATTCAAGCAAGATAATGCTACATGTAAAGTATTGTAAGGTTAAAGGTTAAGTTTAATTTAAGCAAGATAATTCTAATTGTAAAGCTAATTAAGGTTTAAGGTTAAGTATGATTCAAGCAAGATAATGCTACATGTAAAGTGAAGTAAGTTTAACGGTTAAGTATAGTTCAAGCAAGGTAATGCTACATGTAAAGTTAAGTAAGTTTAAAGGTTTAGTTAAATTTAAGCAAGATAATGCTACATGTAAAGTTAAGTAAGGTTAAAGGTAAAATTAATTCAAAATGTTTAAGCAAGATAATGCTACATGTAAAGTTAAGTAAGGTTAATAAAGAATAAAAACTTTAATTTTTATTAATTCCTTAAAAATTGTCTTAGGATGACACAGTCCAAAATGTAGTGGTGGAAATGTTTCTGAAGCTATTGAAAGGCTGAAACAAGTAATCGATGGGTAATTTATGCAAAACATATACAGTTGAAATCCTGAACTAAACTTCTTTGTGAGTGAAGAATTTATTTGGTAACTCCAATTTAATGTATTTGATTTTTTTTGTATGAAAATAATTAATAAATATTATCCCTTAGATTTTAAATAAATTATTATACACTTTAAAATAAACAAAGTTTATTTGTTGTAGCCAAAGCATTAAGTTGTGTTAAAGGAGCAAATCCATTTTTATTGTGAACATAACATTTCTTTAATTATTCATATCTTATCTTATTGTGTTCATAACATTTCTTTAATTATTCATATGTTATCTTATTGTGAACATGTAAAGCTGATCATTGTAAATAAATTACTATAGATATATTTTGTTTTGTTTTGTAGATTTACAATGAACGCTATATTGAAAATGTTTGCCCATTTTTAAAAGACGATTTTTAGCTCATCTGACGTCGTCCGTCTGTTACTTTCTCAAAAATCTTCTTCTCTGAAACAACTGAAGGGAATTTCAAAACTTTGTCAAAGTATTAATCAGGGCATGATGTTTAAAAATTGTGTTTGGCTTTATGATTTGTAAACAATCATGGCCGCTGTTACTAAAAAAAGAACATAGGGTGAAATGTTGTTCAAAGACTTATAACTTGAAAACTCGAACAAATAGAAAAAATCTAAAGGATCGAAGGCTGTTTCAAATCAAAAGCTCTACAATAGTCTCCATTGGGTCGAAGTTGTCAGATGACTCCTATTAGGGATTATGACCCTTTAAAGGTGAAAAAAAGTTTTTTTGTGTTTTTGGCCTATAGATCAAAAGCTATTGCAGTAAGAGTAAAGCTGTTGCTTTCTTAAACCTTTAGCTCTTTAAGCTCTACAAAAGTCCCCATTGGGTCAATGTTGTCAGATTACCCCTTAGAGGGGTTACGGTTCATGACTCACAAGGAAGACTTTCAACAAGGCTCTATGACAAACGTGATGACTTCAACTTTTCAATCGTCAACTTTCCCTTCTTGTGTAGCAACATTCCGTCCGCTCCCGCTTATGGAGTTTACGTATCTCAATTGATTCGTTACTCCAGAGCGTGCGGGACTTACATCGATTTCCTTAGCAGAGCGAAACGTCTGACGCAAAAATTGCTCACACAGGCTTATGTTGCTCCTCGGTTGCTGTCTTCACTCAAGAAATTTTACGGAAGACATCATGCACTTATAGACAAATATGGGATTTCGGTCTCTCAGATGAGTGCAGATGTTGGTTTGTCATAGGTTGTTGTTTTGTCTTCCTTTACCGGATTTAACAAGCTGAATGGACTATTGGCAACGTGACGGGTGTGCTATAGCAACAGGAACTGCTTACTCTTCCGGAGTACCTGAGATCACTCTTGATTCGACTGGAGTTCGTGTTGTTGATTGATACTCAGTTATTTTGTGTTTCCATGTTTTACATGTTGTCTGTTTTTGTCCCGTTCATGTTAGTGTTTACTGGTTTTGTCTCTGCCCTTTCGGACTTTTGATATTCGGATACCCCCATTGGTACCTCTTCTTCTTTAATGGTAAAAAAATGTGATCGTTTTTTCGGCCTATAGATTGAAAACTATTGCCGTTAGAGATTAGCTGTTGCTTGCTAAAACCTTCAGCTCATTGAGCTCTACAAAAGTCTCCATTGGGTCAATGTTGTCTGTTGACCCCTTAGAGGGATGACGACCCTTAAAGGTAAAAAATAGTGATTTTTCGTGTTTTTGGCCTATAGATTGAGAACTATTGCAATTAGAGAAAAGCTGTTGATTGTTCAAACCTTCAGCTCATTGAACTTTACAAAAGTCTTCATTGGTTTAAGTTGGCAAAGGACTCCTTTAGAGGGGTTGTGGCCCCTTTAAGGTGAAAAATAGTGATTTTTCGTGTTTTTGGCCTATAGAAAGAAAACTATTGCAGATAGAGAAAAGATATTGTTTAAAACACCAGGTTTCTATACTTGTACTGCAAATGGTCGATATCCAAAGTACTAGATTTGGATTCCTTGTTCAAACATGTTTGAGTTTGAGTACTTTTTGTTCAATACTTTTGGTTTTTGACTTGTTGGCCCTAGTGTCTCAATCAGCACTGTAAATTAACACTTTTTTTTTGGGTCTAACTACAGACAGTCATATTGAAATCACAAGGGAAGATAATTACAAATAAAGTTTGAATTACTGTTTGAGTTATCCTTCTTTTAACATAAGAGATCTAAACTTACATGACCTTCCAATGCTTTGATTTAAATGCTGCTGATGAGAGGTTACTCTTTGAAATATGCATATACAGCATAACCAAATTCACTGTTTTTAACCTGTTTTGGTATTGTATTTTGAAACCGCTGACTTGATAGCCGCTGCTTGTGTACCATAGGTCCTTGAGGGTAATTACAAGGCTGGTCGTCAGAACTAGCCAATAAAATCTGGTATTTTTGTCATTGAAATTTTCACTAATTCAAAATTGTTTAAAACGCCAGGTTTCTATCTGCATATGGTCGATATCAAACGTACTAGATTTGGCTTCCTTGTTCAAACATTTTTGGGTTTGAGTACTTTTTGTTCAATACTTTTGGTTTTTGATTTGTTGGCCCTAGTCTCTCAATCAACACTGTAAATTAACACTTTTATTTTTAGGTCTAACTATAGACAGTCATATTGAAAACAAAAGGGAAGATAAATACAAATAAAGTTTGAATTACTGTTTGAGTTATCCTTCTTTTAACATAAGAGATCAAAACTTACATGACCTTCCAATGTTTTGATTCAAATGCTGCTGATGAGAGGTTACTCCTTGAAATATGCATATACAGCATAACCAAATTTACTGTTTTTAACCTGTTTTGGTATTGTATTTTGAAACCGCTGACTTGATAGCCGCTGCTTGTGTACCATAGGTCCTTGAGGGTAATTACAAGGCTGGTCGTCAGAACTAGCCAATAAAATCTGGTATTTTTGTCATTGAAATTTTCACTAATTCAAAATTGTTTAAAACGCCAGGTTTCTATCTGCATATGGTCGATATCAAACGTACTAGATTTGGCTTCCTTGTTCATTTTTGGGTTTGAGTACTTTTTGTTCAATACTCTTGGTTTTTGACACATGTTGTTTTTTTACCTTCCAATGTTTTGTTTCAAATGCTGCATGAGGCATAACGAAATTTAATGTTTTTATACCTGTTTTGGTATTGTATTTTGAACACAATTGAGATCCGAACCCTTTAACTATACATAATATTACTCCCTATGATGAGACAAAGCCTTAGGTACCATAGGGGGCTCTGAGAGGATTCCATGGGAGTCATGATAAGGAACCTCGTTTGGGAGACTTAGTTGCAGCTTCACTGCTACAGTTTTTACTTGTTGGTTACAAGCTTGATATGGACACGATGCATCCTGTGATACATTTTGGATCCATCAAAATTCTTACTTCTTGTAATCTGTAAACTTTTTATTTAACACATGGTAAAGTTGTGAAAGCCCCCGCTTTTCAGGTTTGTATCACTCATTGTCACTAGTGACTGAGCATTCAATTTGGCTCAAGATTTCATGTTGTACCTGATTTTTCCATTCTTTAAAGCTGCGTTAAATCAGCTGTGCCAATCGTGATTTTAGTAGTTCATGTGGAAGTTTAGTGTTGAGAATGTTCAATGTTGTGAGTTAGAGTTAAACATCCCCATACGTTCTTTAAATTTTTCATAACATATGATTGAAACCATTTCAAAGAAAACAATCGTTATATACCTGGAAAAAGTTAAAATCATACATTTTCAAAACGCTTTTTAACTGAAAGTCTTTGTAAATTTGTATTGCAAACTAAGATATGCACTGTTAAACACAATTTAACATGTTTGTAACAAACACAAAGACATTTTTATTTACATAACATGACAAGATGGTTTTTGTACATAAACATGGTCCGACAAGTATTGTTGCATGAAGCTCAAAACAGTTATGAAAGTGTCAAATCGCACCTGAAAATGTAAAACATAATCAAAATATTGATTCTGTGTCGACAGAGAGTCAATTTGTCATGTTTGTAGTGTGTCTACCTTTTGCGCGAATAACTGCTGGAATTCATGGTTTTATACTGCCAGTTTGGCGTCTAATTTCCTGAAAAGTTATCTCCCGCTTTTCGAGGCAAAAACGTGCTTTCAGCCAAACGCTCACACACTTTAAATCATATATTGAAAAATATAAACAGGCAAAAACAAAAAATTAATTTAAATCATCGAAAAGCACAAATAGTATAGGGGTGCTAATAACTTTTTTCTAGGTGTTTATTTCCGGAGGCCGTATTTTATTGCCGTGGGCATTGAAGTAAACAGACCTGAAAAAAGTTTGACTCCGCAATGAAGCGCTGTTCGTATGGATTTTTTTGTAATTAAGGAATCCAATACAGGAGTGGAATTTCATCATTTTTAGCACCAACAGAAACACGAAGGGGTAAATGACAGATTTGTAATTAATTAATTCAAGGAGTAACCTCGCATCAGCAGCATTTGAATCAAAACATTGGAAGGTCAAAACCATAAGTATTGAACAAAAAGTACTCAAACCCAAAAATGTTTGAACAAGGAAACCAAATCCAGCACGTTTGATATCGATCATATGCAGTTCAAGGAAGGAAACCTGTTTTTTTCAACAATTTTGAATTTAATAATTTAAAATTTCAATGACAAAAATGTAAAATTTTATTGGTAAATTCGTGTCACACAAGTCTGACGACCAGCCTTGTAATTACCATCGAGGACATCTGGTCCACCAGCAGCTGTTATCAACCAAGTGGTTTCAAAATACGATACAAAATAGGTATAAGAAACAGTTAATTTGGTCATGCTTTATATCACATTTTAAGGAGTAACCTCTTTTCGTTGGTGTTTACTGGTTTGTCTTTGCCCTTTCGGACTTTTGACATTCAGATGCAGGCTGCCTCTTTCACAATGATACCATACTGGTTTATATTGAAGTAACTTAGACTTGAAAACAACTTTCATGCCAAAACATTCACAGGTACATAATTTGACAGTGTTGTGATGATACAAATGCAAGACAGGTCACTCTTGTTATGTTGACTGCAAAAAGTAATACATTATGTCATCGTTAGTATTAAAAATTTATAGTAAACACAAAACATCAATAATCATTGGAAATTTTTTTTTACCTAATGCTCTATTTACCACAACATCAAAATGTCAGCGTTCAGACGGGGAATAAATTCTGTAATGCATATTACAAAGTTTAAAACAACAACTTAATCCCAAACCAATAATTCAAATATAATAATAACAAAACGACCGAACTTGAAGAATCAATCTGAAACGTGGAACTGAAAAAACAAAACAACGCAGACACACCGGAGAAATAAGAGATCGCAATGGTCTTGATTTAGAACAGGCCTTTGAAAATATGGTTGAACTTGGTTTTAATGCACCAAAACCTCCCTCATGCATATTATTTATCGGTACAAGTTGCAAAATATATATGTTTTGCCTGTTTTGCGTCAACTCTTTTTGTGAAAACCTACCAGCCAGCAAGGCAAAGAAACACACAGACAGACAAAAAGACAAATCATTTGTATATGCTTATTCAGACATATTCTTATGTTATTTAGGCACCATAGTCCTGAACAACAGGCTGATATCATTCATTCTGTAACTTGTTTATTTTCACATCGCAGAGACACTTGGGTTTTGTAAAGGAACTGACAAAATGCAGTCAACACTCATTCCATAAAATTTACAAATTTTTGAAAGAACTGTAATCAAATTGTCCGATTTTTCACCAATACAAAAAATATTTGTGTTTGTTTTTGTCATAATATTGACACAAACCTACCAGCACGTGAACGCAAAACAAAGAAAAACTCAACTTTGGCCTAAAAACAAAACTACCGAACTTTAATGCTTGAAAATTATTTTACCTTTTGGCTTTTATCTTAAATTACACATGAATATTATGGGTCATTGTGTATAAACACAAGACAGTTAAAAAATTCTTTAGTGAAAGGTTGTTATGCAAATAATCTCAGTACGTGGTGCAAAATGTACATCGTACTTTTTCGTACAGTACTTATTCAACATTCTTTACAATGTTGTAGTGCAACAAATCATTGGGGAGCAGTAGCGCATTGAAAAAACACAATATTTGACACCAACCACCATCGATAAAATGCACTGCTTGTCTAAAAATGTTTCACTTTAAATCGGACATGAGAAGGCATATGTTAACCCATACAAATGAATCTTGAAACATGTTTGCTCAATGTGGAAAGGCATTTGGTGTACCATCAAGTCAAACACTTTGGATACATGAACGATTGCCGACTTATCCAAATAAACATAAAACGCAAAATTATTTATTTTCTATCCAATCTTAAATCATGATTAGCCAATTCACTTGCAGATGAAGACATTTGAACCATCTAAAAAACTTAAACTTGAGTCATTTATGTGGCAATGTATTAAGTCATGCTGACAACCATTACATATGTACATATCTCTGACCTTTAAGATACATGTATATGGTTCTGCAGCTTTTGACATAACTAAAACCATTACGCACATGAAGCTTCATACGAACGAACACACCAAAAGCCATCTTACAATTACAAGAAAGGAGAAGGTTGTTGCATCCACCTGGCGGCACCAGAACTGATATTGATACATTTTTTTTTAATATTAATAAATTTAACTCCGACTGTCGTTTGCAGTTAAGACACGACGTTCATACGACAGTCGCTGACAAAGTATATACACGCACCATTTGTCTGATACATTATAAATCATGCATATATTCGTCCGTAACGTAGATTATTTGCATGTTCCCCTTTTTCTTAGAACGGTCAAGTTGGTTACTTATTCCCTTTTCCTTATTCGACATTCAAATATCGAATAAGTAACCAGTTACTTATTTGACATTCAAATTTTGAATAAGGAAATGGTTACTTATTCGACATTCCATATTTCGATCCTTATTTTAAGATATGCCTTTAACAATCGAATAAGGAACTAGCTACTTATTCGACATTCAGATTTTGAATTAGGAAAATGTTACTTATTCGACATTCAGATTTTGAATTAGGAAATCGTTACTTATTCGACATTATTCAGATTTTGAATAAGGAAATTGTTACTTATTCGACATTCAGATTTTGTACTTATTCGACATTCCACATTTGATCCTTGTCGAATAAGGAGCTAGCTAATTATTCGACATTCGATTTTTTAAAAAGTATAGCTGGACCTAGAAATAGTTATTTACTAATTTACTATTTGTATTAAAGATATGCCTCTGTCATTTTATTTTTCTGCTTTCTTAAATTCGAATATGGTACACTTTAACCTATTCAAACAGAACATATTCATTATTCTATATTCCAACATTATTGTTTCAACTAGGACGACTACGAACAAATCCTTCTCGGTCCATATTTTTTTTGTAAAATATGTTTCTAACGAACATAGAAATTGTTGTTTTTATGCTCCATCTATGAAAGTAAGGGGCATATAGTGTTCGGCTCCGTTCGTCCATCCATCCGTCCGTTCGTCCGTCCCTTTCGCCGTCCCCAAATGTTTGACCAGTGTCTAATTACAAGTGTTACATAGTATTTCCCCTTCTCATATTTCCCCGGAAATATCAGTATATACTTATCCCCCCTTAAATTACCCTTTTCGTTGTTTTTGCTGATAAAGGAATATTCCTTCCTAGAGGCAAAATGCTTTCCTCGGTGATTGTTAGAAAAGCTGATTGAAACAGATTTTATCCAATGAAAAGTCGAAAATTTTGGCATCTATAATTAAAATTCCCCTCCCCTAAAAGACAATTATTGAGAGTATAAGGAAACTATTCAGAAGAAATTATTTGAAAAGAAAGGCTGTGCTCGTAGGTAATTTTTAATAGCATTTAATTATATTTTTTATTAGAACATTTGTATTGCCAAATACACTCATTTCAAAATATATTTGAGCTAGTTTCCTTCATATTCACTACACGCACCTAAAAAAATCTGTGCAAACAATAAAATTGCAATAAGAAGTGCTAACTCTAATTTAAATTCGTAGAATGAACTCAAGTGTCAAGTAATGGTGCATAAAAAATATCAAAACAATCTTCAGCAAATGTTCTATGTACGAAAATCATTAGTATTGAGGGAAAAAATGTTTTACATTATATTTCAAGAAATTTGTGTATGGGCATTTTAACAATGTTAACCTTTAAATATATTACGAGTTTTAAGCGCAGATTAATTTGCATAAAGTTTTAATAATTATATAGTTTTTCTCATCCAAATTAATATAAAGTATTTGTATTTCTTTTATAATTATATTTAAATTAACAAAAATTAAAACCCAAGGGAAATAACTAAGTGCATTTTCGATTCATTTGTGAATAACAAACAAATATTTTATTCATAATGGCCTTCGGCATCCTCAAAAGTAGAGCGAGAAATAATCCCATGTAAGGGTATTTTTAAGCAGAGCAAAAGAAAAAAGTAACAAGCGTAAGCTGCAGAAACCAGACAGAAAGGCCGAATTAAATGAAAGAGTATATAAAGAATTCAATTACAAATACAAATTCTATTTTGATATGCAAAACATTTTCCACATTTCGTGATAATCAGTTTCGGTTCGGAAAAGCATAGTATCCGGCCTATATAACACCCCCTCTTGAAAATTATGTGCATGATAAGCAAAGGCGACGGATCCAACAGGAGGATGTTGATCTCGGTTGGCTACGATCACTCGATATCGGACCGGTTGTAATCGATAGGAGAGATATCGAGCTATATAACCTATATCGCCGATAGTGTCGAATCTCGACGGTTCGGATTAGGGATAGGTTGCGATTTTATATAGAAGTGGCTAAGGGTGGGTCCTTTCGACCTCGTTTTCAACTCGGTTGGCTACGATCACTCGATATCGGACCGGTTGTAATCGATAGGGGAGATATCGAGCTATATAACCTATATCGCCGATAGTGTCGAATCTCGACGGTTCGGATTAGGGATAGGTTGCGATTTTATATAGAAGTGGCTAAGGGTGGGTCCTTTCGACCTCGTTTTCAACTCGGTTGGCTACGATCACTCGATATCGGACCGGTTGTAATCGATAGGAGAGATATCGAGCTATATAACCTATATCGCCGATAGTGTCGAATCTCGACGGTTCGGATTAGGGATAGGTTGCGATTTTATATAGAAGTGGCTAAGGGTGGGTCCTTTCGACCTCGTTTTCAACTCGGTTGGCTACGATCACTCGATATCGGACCGGTTGTAATCGATAGGAGAGATATCGAGCTATATAACCTATATCGCCGATAGTGTCGAATCTCGACGGTTCGGATTAGGGATAGGTTGCGATTTTATATAGAAGTGGCTAAGGGTGGGTCCTTTCGACCTCGTTTTCAACTCGGTTGGCTACGATCACTCGATATCGGACCGGTTGTAATCGATAGGGGAGATATCGAGCTATATAACCTATATCGCCGATAGTGTCGAATCTCGACGGTTCGGATTAGGGATAGGTTGCGATTTTATATAGAAGTGGCTAAGGGTGGGTCCTTTCGACCTCGTTTTCAACTCGGTTGGCTACGATCACTCGATATCGGACCGGTTGTAATCGATAGGAGAGATATCGAGCTATATAACCTATATCGCCGATAGTGTCGAATCTCGACGGTTCGGATTAGGGATAGGTTGCGATTTTATATAGAAGTGGCTAAGGGTGGGTCCTTTCGACCTCGTTTTCAACTCGGTTGGCTACGATCACTCGATATCGGACCGGTTGTAATCGATAGGGGAGATATCGAGCTATATAACCTATATCGCCGATAGTGTCGAATCTCGACGGTTCGGATTAGGGATAGGTTGCGATTTTATATAGAAGTGGCTAAGGGTGGGTCCTTTCGACCTCGTTTTCAACTCGGTTGGCTACGATCACTCGATATCGGACCGGTTGTAATCGATAGGAGAGATATCGAGCTATATAACCTATATCGCCGATAGTGTCGAATCTCGACGGTTCGGATTAGGGATAGGTTGCGATTTTATATAGAAGTGGCTAAGGGTGGGTCCTTTCGACCTCGTTTTCAACTCGGTTGGCTACGATCACTCGATATCGGACCGGTTGTAATCGATAGGAGAGATATCGAGCTATATAACCTATATCGCCGATAGTGTCGAATCTCGACGGTT
This sequence comes from Arcuatula senhousia, assembly GCA_963971305.1. NCBI lineage: Eukaryota > Metazoa > Mollusca > Bivalvia > Mytilida > Mytilidae > Arcuatula > Arcuatula senhousia. The sequence goes on from CAXARO010001525.1 coordinate 43,994, forward strand.
CGGATTAGGGATAGGTTGCGATTTTATATAGAAGTGGCTAAGGGTGGGTCCTTTCGACCTCGTTTTCAACTCGGTTGGCTACGATCACTCGATATCGGACCGGTTGTAATCGATAGGGGAGATATCGAGCTATATAACCTATATCGCCGATAGTGTCGAATCTCGACGGTTCGGATTAGGGATAGGTTGCGATTTTATATAGAAGTGGCTAAGGGTGGGTCCTTTCGACCTCGTTTTCAACTCGGTTGGCTACGATCACTCGATATCGGACCGGTTGTAATCGATAGGAGAGATATCGAGCTATATAACCTATATCGCCGATAGTGTCGAATCTCGACGGTTCGGATTAGGGATAGGTTGCGATTTTATATAGAAGTGGCTAAGGGTGGGTCCTTTCGACCTCGTTTTCAACTCGGTTGGCTACGATCACTCGATATCGGACCGGTTGTAATCGATAGGGGAGATATCGAGCTATATAACCTATATCGCCGATAGTGTCGAATCTCGACGGTTCGGATTAGGGATAGGTTGCGATTTTATATAGAAGTGGCTAAGGGTGGGTCCTTTCGACCTCGTTTTCAACTCGGTTGGCTACGATCACTCGATATCGGACCGGTTGTAATCGATAGGAGAGATATCGAGCTATATAACCTATATCGCCGATAGTGTCGAATCTCGACGGTTCGGATTAGGGATAGGTTGCGATTTTATATAGAAGTGGCTAAGGGTGGGTCCTTTCGACCTCGTTTTCAACTCGGTTGGCTACGATCACTCGATATCGGACCGGTTGTAATCGATAGGAGAGATATCGAGCTATATAACCTATATCGCCGATAGTGTCGAATCTCGACGGTTCGGATTAGGGATAGGTTGCGATTTTATATAGAAGTGGCTAAGGGTGGGTCCTTTCGACCTCGTTTTCAACTCGGTTGGCTACGATCACTCGATATCGGACCGGTTGTAATCGATAGGGGAGATATCGAGCTATATAACCTATATCGCCGATAGTGTCGAATCTCGACGGTTCGGATTAGGGATAGGTTGCGATTTTATATAGAAGTGGCTAAGGGTGGGTCCTTTCGACCTCGTTTTCAACTCGGTTGGCTACGATCACTCGATATCGGACCGGTTGTAATCGATAGGAGAGATATCGAGCTATATAACCTATATCGCCGATAGTGTCGAATCTCGACGGTTCGGATTAGGGATAGGTTGCGATTTTATATAGAAGTGGCTAAGGGTGGGTCCTTTCGACCTCGTTTTCAACTCGGTTGGCTACGATCACTCGATATCGGACCGGTTGTAATCGATAGGAGAGATATCGAGCTATATAACCTATATCGCCGATAGTGTCGAATCTCGACGGTTCGGATTAGGGATAGGTTGCGATTTTATATAGAAGTGGCTAAGGGTGGGTCCTTTCGACCTCGTTTTCAACTCGGTTGGCTACGATCACTCGATATCGGACCGGTTGTAATCGATAGGGGAGATATCGAGCTATATAACCTATATCGCCGATAGTGTCGAATCTCGACGGTTCGGATTAGGGATAGGTTGCGATTTTATATAGAAGTGGCTAAGGGTGGGTCCTTTCGACCTCGTTTTCAACTCGGTTGGCTACGATCACTCGATATCGGACCGGTTGTAATCGATAGGAGAGATATCGAGCTATATAACCTATATCGCCGATAGTGTCGAATCTCGACGGTTCGGATTAGGGATAGGTTGCGATTTTATATAGAAGTGGCTAAGGGTGGGTCCTTTCGACCTCGTTTTCAACTCGGTTGGCTACGATCACTCGATATCGGACCGGTTGTAATCGATAGGGGAGATATCGAGCTATATAACCTATATCGCCGATAGTGTCGAATCTCGACGGTTCGGATTAGGGATAGGTTGCGATTTTATATAGAAGTGGCTAAGGGTGGGTCCTTTCGACCTCGTTTTCAACTCGGTTGGCTACGATCACTCGATATCGGACCGGTTGTAATCGATAGGAGAGATATCGAGCTATATAACCTATATCGCCGATAGTGTCGAATCTCGACGGTTCGGATTAGGGATAGGTTGCGATTTTATATAGAAGTGGCTAAGGGTGGGTCCTTTCGACCTCGTTTTCAACTCGGTTGGCTACGATCACTCGATATCGGACCGGTTGTAATCGATAGGAGAGATATCGAGCTATATAACCTATATCGCCGATAGTGTCGAATCTCGACGGTTCGGATTAGGGATAGGTTGCGATTTTATATAGAAGTGGCTAAGGGTGGGTCCTTTCGACCTCGTTTTCAACTCGGTTGGCTACGATCACTCGATATCGGACCGGTTGTAATCGATAGGGGAGATATCGAGCTATATAACCTATATCGCCGATAGTGTCGAATCTCGACGGTTCGGATTAGGGATAGGTTGCGATTTTATATAGAAGTGGCTAAGGGTGGGTCCTTTCGACCTCGTTTTCAACTCGGTTGGCTACGATCACTCGATATCGGACCGGTTGTAATCGATAGGAGAGATATCGAGCTATATAACCTATATCGCCGATAGTGTCGAATCTCGACGGTTCGGATTAGGGATAGGTTGCGATTTTATATAGAAGTGGCTAAGGGTGGGTCCTTTCGACCTCGTTTTCAACTCGGTTGGCTACGATCACTCGATATCGGACCGGTTGTAATCGATAGGGGAGATATCGAGCTATATAACCTATATCGCCGATAGTGTCGAATCTCGACGGTTCGGATTAGGGATAGGTTGCGATTTTATATAGAAGTGGCTAAGGGTGGGTCCTTTCGACCTCGTTTTCAACTCGGTTGGCTACGATCACTCGATATCGGACCGGTTGTAATCGATAGGAGAGATATCGAGCTATATAACCTATATCGCCGATAGTGTCGAATCTCGACGGTTCGGATTAGGGATAGGTTGCGATTTTATATAGAAGTGGCTAAGGGTGGGTCCTTTCGACCTCGTTTTCAACTCGGTTGGCTACGATCACTCGATATCGGACCGGTTGTAATCGATAGGAGAGATATCGAGCTATATAACCTATATCGCCGATAGTGTCGAATCTCGACGGTTCGGATTAGGGATAGGTTGCGATTTTATATAGAAGTGGCTAAGGGTGGGTCCTTTCGACCTCGTTTTCAACTCGGTTGGCTACGATCACTCGATATCGGACCGGTTGTAATCGATAGGGGAGATATCGAGCTATATAACCTATATCGCCGATAGTGTCGAATCTCGACGGTTCGGATTAGGGATAGGTTGCGATTTTATATAGAAGTGGCTAAGGGTGGGTCCTTTCGACCTCGTTTTCAACTCGGTTGGCTACGATCACTCGATATCGGACCGGTTGTAATCGATAGGAGAGATATCGAGCTATATAACCTATATCGCCGATAGTGTCGAATCTCGACGGTTCGGATTAGGGATAGGTTGCGATTTTATATAGAAGTGGCTAAGGGTGGGTCCTTTCGACCTCGTTTTCAACTCGGTTGGCTACGATCACTCGATATCGGACCGGTTGTAATCGATAGGAGAGATATCGAGCTATATAACCTATATCGCCGATAGTGTCGAATCTCGACGGTTCGGATTAGGGATAGGTTGCGATTTTATATAGAAGTGGCTAAGGGTGGGTCCTTTCGACCTCGTTTTCAACTCGGTTGGCTACGATCACTCGATATCGGACCGGTTGTAATCGATAGGGGAGATATCGAGCTATATAACCTATATCGCCGATAGTGTCGAATCTCGACGGTTCGGATTAGGGATAGGTTGCGATTTTATATAGAAGTGGCTAAGGGTGGGTCCTTTCGACCTCGTTTTCAACTCGGTTGGCTACGATCACTCGATATCGGACCGGTTGTAATCGATAGGAGAGATATCGAGCTATATAACCTATATCGCCGATAGTGTCGAATCTCGACGGTTCGGATTAGGGATAGGTTGCGATTTTATATAGAAGTGGCTAAGGGTGGGTCCTTTCGACCTCGTTTTCAACTCGGTTGGCTACGATCACTCGATATCGGACCGGTTGTAATCGATAGGAGAGATATCGAGCTATATAACCTATATCGCCGATAGTGTCGAATCTCGACGGTTCGGATTAGGGATAGGTTGCGATTTTATATAGAAGTGGCTAAGGGTGGGTCCTTTCGACCTCGTTTTCAACTCGGTTGGCTACGATCACTCGATATCGGACCGGTTGTAATCGATAGGAGAGATATCGAGCTATATAACCTATATCGCCGATAGTGTCGAATCTCGACGGTTCGGATTAGGGATAGGTTGCGATTTTATATAGAAGTGGCTAAGGGTGGGTCCTTTCGACCTCGTTTTCAACTCGGTTGGCTACGATCACTCGATATCGGACCGGTTGTAATCGATAGGGGAGATATCGAGCTATATAACCTATATCGCCGATAGTGTCGAATCTCGACGGTTCGGATTAGGGATAGGTTGCGATTTTATATAGAAGTGGCTAAGGGTGGGTCCTTTCGACCTCGTTTTCAACTCGGTTGGCTACGATCACTCGATATCGGACCGGTTGTAATCGATAGGAGAGATATCGAGCTATATAACCTATATCGCCGATAGTGTCGAATCTCGACGGTTCGGATTAGGGATAGGTTGCGATTTTATATAGAAGTGGCTAAGGGTGGGTCCTTTCGACCTCGTTTTCAACTCGGTTGGCTACGATCACTCGATATCGGACCGGTTGTAATCGATAGGGGAGATATCGAGCTATATAACCTATATCGCCGATAGTGTCGAATCTCGACGGTTCGGATTAGGGATAGGTTGCGATTTTATATAGAAGTGGCTAAGGGTGGGTCATTTCGACCTCGTTTTCAACTCGGTTGGCTACGATCACTCGATATCGGACCGGTTGTAATCGATAGGGGTGATATCGAGCTATATAACCTATATCGCCGATAGTGTCGAATCTCGACGGTTCGGATTAGGGATAGGTTGCGATTTTATATAGAAGTGACTGTGAGTTTTATTGTAGAAATGTATAAAGGTGGACCCTTTTGACTTCGATTTACACTCGTTTGGCCACGATCAATGGATACCGAAGAGGTGAGTAGTATGAAAGGGGATATTCTACACCACCAAGGGGAAATCCTGCATATGACCCTCACCGCCGACGGCCAGATGCAAACGCACTGCATCCCTATTGAGCAAAAGTAAAAATACAAGAATAATGTCTTTTATACCTAGTGGAGACGACTTCATAAGTGAGGATGTCTTCCAGGAAAAGATGGAGGAGCAGAGTCAGGAGCCTCTGAAATGGAAAGACCTACCCATCAGGGAAATCTTCGAATAGAAACCTCCTAATGGTGCATGCGCATTAAGCTTTTCAGCAAATGGGCTTGAAGGTTGTCGCAACCGATCTTTCTCATCGTAGTAATTCTTCAGGCAGATGGCAGGCGAACCATCTTTACCTGCGAACCGAGATTTGAAGATTTTGGCTAGTCGAACGGTGTCTCGATGCTTCTTCTTTTTCTTGGCAAGACGGTGCGAGATCAGAGACAGGACCAGAGTGCCGATGGCAATGAGGCAGGCGAAGGAACCTAGGGGAATGTATGCCTCAGCACCCACACCGGTCAGAGCAGACCCCATGGTTCCACTGGTCAGCAAAAGAGAGCATATAGGACATCTACCAAGGCAAATAAGACGACTTTATCCAATCGGTTGTAGATCTTAAACGCGTGCTCATTTTCCGGATTTCTGCGTGAACTCGGCATCCATGCAAGCGATATGGCCGACATCTACCTCATCTTCCGTTTATCTATAGGGGCATACCTAACAGGGGGGTACTTTTGAATGAGCTATTCGGACCGAGGATCAGCCCACAACCATCGTAGAGCTGACGTCACCATAGGTATTGGGTAGAGTGCATGGGCTGAGATATAGACCACGACCCCGAGGTTTCACGCAGCACACATTTCCACCCTTCTTGGTGTATAATCTTGACCCTATATATAGTTTTTTGGATGGCTGCACTACCCTAACCGCTCAATGAACCCACACCCAAAGCAGGTAGCACAGTTTATACTAGCATTTGCATTTTTCTGCAGGTTATACCCAACCTGCTTCGGACTCATCTACAAGACCATACCGCCCTTACTGCTCTGTAACAGCTTGGTGATGCGCTGGAACTGACGATGAGTGAGGAGCATCTTATGCCCGACCGATAGGTTTGCATGCAGCAATCGGACGGTCACGGGCAGCCCTTCTTTGCCGCATGCGGAATTTTCTCTGCCTGACCCTTTGTTAAATTGAGACCGGCTCTTGATAATCCATTTATATATATCTCACGAAGATGGAAATGGATTGTGAGATTCTCTTCTCGTCTTGATCGGTCATATACGTCTGCATGCGGTCGATGGTCCTCAGAGTCACGGGTAAGTAGACTAGATTCTTGGGAGTCTGAATGATATTTATGCCCGGATTGACCCCGGGAAAGAAGTTATAGATGGTGGGCTGCTGGGTGCCGTCTACATAGCTTCCATGGATGATATTGCTATTCACCAGGATGCTTTTGATGCTAATGATATTGACGATATGCTCACCCTCTTTTGAGGAATACGTCTTTAATACGCTCGAATTATGCTATTGGAGCCGTCGAAATCTACTTAATATTTTCTGGCGAATATTTTCTCATCGTTGATACCGTCGATGCCGTACGCTCCAGTGCTCAATCCGACGGGAAACCAGGTAACATCCTACATCGGGAGGGTAACTGAAGGAATTATTCCCCGCATGGATATTGGGGATGAAGTAGTTCGTTTTCAGATTCACAAGGGCCATCTCATATGATTTTCCTGACGCATTTGAAGGAGTGGGTTGAAGCTGGTCAAGATTTGGCTATCGTTCCAATTGCAAGAAACGATGAAGCTTTAGGTAAAAGAGAAGCGTCCATTAATCTAACCCCTCAAAAGACGACGCTAATCTTCTGACCATCGGATTCGAATTGAAGGATTCGATCGGAGATGACCAATGCGAAGGTTTGGGTATTGGCAGGGACGTTGCGCTCGAAATCGGGTCAGATCAGATCTGGATATCCTCCGTCGGTTCTTTCAACCGTTCTGGCTGATGGTTCCCGTCAGTGATGAGAAGGAATAGAGATCGATGAAATCGGAGGGGTTGATGTCACCATTGCTCAGCAGACTTTTCAGGCTATAGAATTTCTTGCTAATTTCGGCAGCCTCCTTATTGACCCTGGCAACCTTGCACTGGGTGAAGAATTCTACGTCAAAATCTTCAGCGGGATTGTGCTCCTCATTGAGGGTGACGCTGATACCGGGTGTTTCGAAATCGGCAGTGGTCGAAGACCAAGGCATTATGCAATTTAGTCACACTATCCCATGCGGAATCCACAATCAATTTTGGTCTTACTCTGGATCGTCTTAAAGAACATTAACTTCTTACACTATGAACCAAAATAATGACTGACATTACCTTGTACAGTTCAAATTGGACTTAACATTACTGAAATGAACTGTAATATACCACAATTCATCTGTAAAATGCTGATTTCTTTGATGCAATACCTTCAGTAATTATCAATTTCTTCATTTTTACTGTTTTTAATTGTTCTTAACTGTAGCAGACGATGACAGTTTATGTCACTCAGTTTTGTCATTTGTATCAAATTATGACAGTCATTTTAAATATTTACCTTGATTTAAAATCACTGATGTGATTTCTTACTGTCATTGTCAGTCATTTACAGAACTTTACCTTGATTTAAAATGACTGACATTGACTGAAGATGGAATGTCAACTAATCCCTGTCAGTCACTTTAAATCAAGGTAAAGTTCTGTAAATGACTGACAATGACAGTAGCAATCCACATCAGTGATTTTAAATCAAGGTAAATATTTAAAATGACTGTCATAATTTGATACAAATCATTAAATTGACTGATATAAACTGACATCATCTGCTACAGTTAATGACAATTGTAAACAGTAAAAATGCAGAAATTGTAAATTATTGAAGATATTGCATCAAATAAAATCAGCATTTTACATATAAATTGTGATAAATTACAGTTCATTTCAGTCATTTTAAATCGAATTTGAACTGTACATGGTAATGTCAGTCATTATTTTGGTTCATAGTGTTAGCCACGTCGTTGACGACGGCCGCTCGGAGGATGTCATTTGCGTCCGAATCGCACACCAGTGAGAGCTCGTGCTTGAATCCATAGACGATTTTATAGTAATTCCTTGAAAGACAAAGACGTGCATGAGCGGAAGGGAGAAGGAAGGAATCCCTTATTGACTGGCTTGGTAATGATATACCCGTCGCGTGCTGCGAATCCAGTACTATCCAGTCTGGCATTGGCCTTTGAATCTTTAAACCACAGCTGGTTGAGCCCTGGGATTAGGAGAAGTCGTCGGGATAGGTGAGCATACCAAGCATGGTGGTGGCCACGCCTGGATCGTTCAGGTGCTCAATCACCTGGCCAGAGAGTCGGTAGCTGATCCTGCGAAAGAGAAACATCACACTGTTGTGGACAAGGGTCACCAGATCCGCATCGTCGAAGGCGGTGACATTGTTCTTTTGAAGTCTACCTTCGATCAAGAGCTTTCGGCGGGATGGAGGAAAATATGTTTGGTCTCGATATTAATGCGTATATCCGAACCGGCACAATTCAGCTGAGCCCCGGTTGGAGGTTCGTATTCGTGAACCTGATACTCCTGAAAATTTTCATCGAAAATCAGTTAGAATATCGGGCAGGATACCGTAAAGTGGGTTACTTAGTATTTGGTGGTTTAATTTTCGCTTATTATCGCGGATCAAGGACATTCGCGAAAATAAAACCCGCGAAACTTTAAATCTAAAGACAGATTTTTCTTTGGTATGATTTCTATTCTTTTCATGCTTTATTGATCACTATTCTTTTTCTTAGAAAATTCTGTAAAGCTTATTTTCATGTAATTGTATTAATTCTTCAATAAATCTTTTATACGCAATCATCAATGAAAGTTCAAAGGAATTAGTACAATGTAGCTCGTACATCTACCAAAGCCTTCATTTCAACAAATTAGTGAACAATAGAAGACAATTTAGATTGACGATATAAATTTTATTTTCGCGGGACTATATTTTTCGCGAGTTGCAAACTATCGCAAAAAAAAAGCGAAAATTAGATACCCGCGAAAAATAAACAACTTATACGGTATATGGTACTTTCTGCTCCTAAAATCGCGAAAATTTACCCCCGCAAAAATAACCCGCTATACGGTTTTTCTATTGATTGCTCCGGAAGAAGTCTGGATGATGGCGATGCCCCCACCCGAAAAGATTATTGAGACGGGCTTGCTGCTATGGGGTCCTCACAGTCTTGATGGGGTGCTGAGATGGTGTATTTTACGCACTCTCCATGCATTTGGGGGAGCAGAAAAGGCACTGATCCTCGGTACAACTTTTTGGGGATCTTACCCCCCAGCTTCCTCACTTTTACACCTAACCAGAGGGTATTTTGGTATGCATATAGTTTCCTCGTGGGTTCGACGCTAAGCCTTGCCGCGGGCAATCTTAGCTCCATAATGGCACCATGCCTCAGGGAAAATTTCGAATTCCTCCCGCATTTATTACTGCCCGATATGGAGAGAAAGGTGCACTGTGGACCATTGTCAGTCTTGATACAGCACGGAGGTCCAGGAGGAGGCTTATGTGTAAGGCGGGAGTGGGAATAATAGGTCCTTCCTTTGAAATCCTGATCATCGATTCATTGCGCGAATTTTTCAGTGCCACATCTAAGGCAGAAGAGACCTGTGATAAGCACCTTCATGATAAGCACGCTCTCCCATTTGTGCTCACATTCACTTCTTGCAAGTGATACATACTTTTATCTTATATATAATTAGACTCGATAGAATTCATCTATTTTGCCCCTTATATTTCTCCGAAATTGATGGTCAGGACTCTATGAGGTTAAACCCATCAGCGCTTGCACAGGGCATTGAATTGGTTTGGGGTAAGATCGCCGCCAAGGTCCTGGTGAATATGGTCGAGAATCTTTGCATCCTGCTAGAAGGTGGTAGAGGATGTTGGCATTTTTGCGGATCGATTGCCGCAGGAGTTTAATTTTGGCAGACATCGCAGAGGTAGCAGAACTCCACGTTATTAGGACGACCGCGCACGAAGTTGCCTTCGCACTTTCTCTGCTTTCTCAGTATCAAATCGTCGAAGACCATTTGGGAATCATCTTTCTAAAAGCCTTTGCCAAGCGCTTGCCGCAGTTGCTAGTAGATGGGCTGGTTGGGCGATTTTCCGAAGATGTAGAGGCGATCGTTGTCGAACCATCCATCACACAGGAGGAGGTTGTTCAGAAGCGTCGTCTGATCGCAGTCCGACTTTCCGATGATCAGACCCAGGATGAATCGTTGCGGGACAAAAAGTGGTTCTGCCGACGACTCGGGGAGGGCTCATCGTAGGTAAGGTCTTCAACGTCCATTTATCTATATAAAATGGTAATTATTGCTGCTTGAAGTGCAAGAAGAAGACAGAGGCGAATTATCGCGCCGTGTTAACGAGCGACGACAGAAGGTGCGGACATGCGGTGCGCGGAAATCGCAATTCGTCAAGACGGAGTTGGGCGTCGGACTCTTGAATCAGCAATTCGATCGGATGACAGTCGGAATGCACCTGCCCGGTCATAATTTCACTGGTCCAGAGACTAGACTCAGCCATCGACTGAATTCCGACGGCACACCCAAATCTTGGTCGATGCCCGTCAATCGAGTCGAAAAGGCCGCTCATCACGATCTGTGCTATGCTTATCACAAAGATATGGCTGCACGCAATTCGATCTGCGATAAGACGACGGTAGCCTCGCTCGTTGCCATCATCAATCTAACTGCGCGAGAGCGCTTCGAGTGTGCTATCGCCATTTCCATCATCGGCACCAAAACACGATTAGGGCTTGGCGTTGGAGGAAAAAAATCGCTTGTCGGACGCGCTAGCCGAATAACCTAGGCTTCAAGTACCTCTTGAGCATCATCGACGTCTTCTCAAAGTACGGCTGGCTGGTGCCGTTCTAGGATAAGAAAGGCATCACAGTGCCAGATGACTACCGGTCTTCAAGGATCGCACGCCCCAGAAGCTATATGGACCGATAAGGGGGTGGAATTTTATAATCTCGCGATGCAGGATCTGCTCCGGAAGCACTACGTAGATCTCTTCTCCACCGAGAACGAAAAGAAATCAAGCGTGGTTGAGCGTTGGAATCGTACCACAAAGGAAAATATGTTCAAATGTTTCTAGATCTAGATCTGTAGTCATCAAGCCACTATTGGTCGAGACGCACTCGGTCTTATTGACTTTGCCATCTGCATCTGCTTAATCACTGAATACCGATTTTCATCTGCTGTTTGACCCAGTGCTACGTCACGGCGTCCGAGCTGTTCTTGGGCAAACCTAAGCTAGTTATTCATTGATCGTTCATATCCGTCAGATGGTGGGCAAACGCTACCTCGTGTGAGATCCAAACTTATTAATTTACCTATAGTCCGAGGTTCACGTGCAGGCAAAAGTGCCCACAGACCACGTTGTCGCCCAGCTCATCGTTATTATTTCTAATTTCCGGTCGCAGATACCGGTAGTCGACCATCTCGCAGGGCGGGGGAAGGCCATAGAGATCGAAGTAGGCTTTGAGTCCTCCACGTTTGTGCCAGCACGTCCAGTCAGTGACGGAGCCATTGCGATCGTTGTGATTCAGGATGCTGCACTCGGTTGGGTGGTTGGGCCTCGCGCATGAATATTCCTCTGAAGCGAGGGATGCCTAGGGTCGTGGTGGCTTCCTCGAGCTACACGATGGAGAGGGGCTTGTGGGGAGGAGGATGCCGTGCACGCGTATGCTGTTCATTTATCCAGGTCACCTTAGTCGCAGCTGGCATGAGCAATTCGATAGCGATTCCGTGAGCAAGGGTGCTGCGAAGGATGCTCATCGGTCGATGTATCTCCTGCTGAGTCTCGAGGTATCGCTTGATGACGCTCTTGATGACTCCCTTTTCCGTCTTAGTGGCCTGACCGTCGTCCTTCTTGAAGGCATAAAGTTTTGCCTGGAGCATGGTGTTGCCGCCGAATTCGTCCTTGAACATTCTGATGACCTTCTTATTCACGCCGGTGAGGATGCCGGAGGGATGCTCGGTCGGGTAGTTGGACGTATCGAACCTGGCCTGCACGTATGGCGCAATATTCTTGTAGAAGTTGGCGGTTTTGATCACGCCAAGCTGTCGGTGTCGGAAAAAAGCAGTTGGGTTCAATGACCGTACGTCGCTTTCACGAATCTGTAGTGGAAGTCATACATCAGAAGCTTCGAGATTTCTAGGATGCACGCTTCTAAGTAAACAGGTTTATCGAACTTGAGCTTGGTCTTCTTCATGTGCACGGCTGCCAGATTCTCAGTGAAGACCATTCGACGATCGAAGTTGGGCTTGGCCACGAGCTTTAGAGGCTGCTTTTCGGTGGTGACCAGTCTTAAGTTGAAGCGTTTCCGGATATTTTCCATTGACTTGCATAAGACCAATTATTCATGAGCTTGAACAAGTCCTTCTCGGAATCTGTCTTGGCCTTGGCGCGGAGATTTGAATTAATGTCGATATATTTCTTGAGCGATGGGGATAGGCTGAATCTGACGATGCGACTGACTTTGGTAAGCTTCATTCCCCTCTTCAGATACATCTTTAGATTTCGATAGTGGAATGTATATTTTTCACGCTTGCCCAAATGAGGCACGAGCTTGCGGACTTTGGCGAACTCCACGTTCCCCGGTGCGAAGGGATAGGCATTGTTGGCGTCATGAAGATCATGTGTGTATTCGAGATTGCATTCTACCCAGGCTCCATATGCGTGGTCGTCGATCTTTTCCGGCTCCACCCACTCGAAGTCTCCCATTAGGAGATGTTGCGCCATCATAGAGATAATTGGCATCGAGATAGGTCAAATACTTGGAGGGCTAGGAATTATTGAAGTTGTCCATGTAGGGGTTGTTGGCCTTGCCGTGACCTCTCGAACATCATCAGCATGTCCGGATCGAAGAGCAGCTCCGATTTCACCTCGATGGTATTGATGGCGGCGTCGTAGGATAACCCGGGGGATGTAAAGAAGTGAGCGGGATCGAGTACACAGTGGGTCAGGCAGATATCCCTGAAATTCTAAAAGATGTCGGTCAGTAGCAGTACGTTAGTCTCGAGATAGAGATCGTGGTAATTGCGTATGGTCTTGCACTCGAAGGTCTCCCGGACCCTCTGATCGTGTACTCTCCGGAGAGCCTGCTGAAGAAGGCTCCTTTGGGTGGGAGCTGAGTCTCTTCTAGCTTGGTCGGTCCATCCAACTTGTTGCGATCGCCGCATCTCGCCTTCATTGTCGCGAATTGGTCAGAGGTAAGATTCTCAGCTAGGGTATTCAAGCTGTACATCATAAACCTGCACGAATCGAATTCGAAGAACCTCATATCCAGATCGTCCACCTGTTTTGAGAGGCTGATATACTTTTCGTTTGTATTGGTGATGCGGTTGATCTTACCCTCTGTGTGGCCAAGATGTGGACGCATCGCCGCAGATGTGGTAATGCGTGCTTGCTTCGAAGCGCGCCTTATCATCGTCAGTCATCTCCATGGGCTTATTCTCCTTGTAAAGCTTGGCATTGATTTACACATCCTCCACGCATTTCACGAGTTTCCTGGCCGCATCCTTCCGACGGTAGACGACCGGATCTTTGTAGTCGCCGTGAGCGTACTTTAAGTGGTAGCAGAATCCAGAGGGGCGCTGAAGTTGGTAGGCTTTCTTGTAGGAGTGGGATGGATTCGGCTGGCAAGTGTCGAGCTTCTCTGTGAAGCACTCGAAATCTGTGTACATCGCAAAGGGGACTTTCGTCATCTTCTTTTGGTTATGGAAGGTTATGGTGGATCTTTCTTCCGGCATCTCGATCCTGACCACCTCCTTGGGGCTTCAAATCTCCATATGCTCGTCCTGGAAAATTGGGAGATGCATCTACGGAAGAAGAAGACTTCTTTGTGACCGGTTACTTTAGACGTCAAAAGTCGTGAGAGGCTCTTGATCCAGCAGTAATGTTGCTTATCTTCACGAGTCAGGAAGAGGAGATCTACGTGGGTAAGTCCTGTATTCTCTGATTTTTGGTAAGGATATACCTGGAGATCTTCTTCCCCAAATTCATCCTTCTTTACGCCGTCGAAACCGAAAACATTACGTTGTAGTTGGGGTTCTGCCTCTCGAATGTTTCAATGGCATTGAGTGAGACAGGGAAGTCGCTGCCTTCAAAATTCAGCTCATCCTCCCATTTCTTATATTGATCACGACTGCCAGTATTGCCCACTGCTCATTTTTCACGTTGACGATCGCCTTCTTTTTCGCGAGTGCCAACGGAATGGGTATAAAGGAAGCTTCCTTGAGCGGCTTGAATTGGTTGAGATGGATCTAGCTTCTCAACGTGTCCGAATGTCCACCCGCTCCCTTCATGCATATATCTAGCCATATTTTCCTTGACCTTCCCCATCATGAAGGCGATCGCCAAATCGGGGTCTGCGGATTCGAAGAGAGTAGCAAGGTCCGATCTGAAGTTGATGGTGACAAAGATATTCTCCCTGGTCGCGGGGTGGGTTTTAATCTTCTCGACTAGACGCACTAAATGGACCTTCATACCTTCCTTTGGGTGAGAGCATCTGAGATAGAAGTGGAGATCTCGCTTCGGCTTAGCTTGAGAAACGTTGCTACGTCATGTAGCTTCTTAGGTTCGAAGACGACCGCGTCAAATACGCCATTCAAAGCTTCCCGCTTATCAACGACATTTATCTCCTCTTCGAGTGGAGCGCTTCTGATGCCCTCTTCCACCTGCTGGAGCAGATAATCTCTCTTGAACCAGAGGTACTTGGTGAGGCCGGTATTCTTTGCCAGCGCTTTGAGATGCTTCATGCTGAAGAATTCCTGGCGGGCAAATTTACAGGTGGCTTTCTCCTCGATAAGCTTCACCATGGCCTCCTTGGGTTTCCTGCTATATCTCCTCAGACCCTCTTTCTTGGTTATTTGACGGAGTGCCTTCATTGTCTCTTTGGCCACGATCTTTCCTCCGACTGGGGCGTCCTTCTCTTCCTCTTCCTGCTGATCTGGATGACTCCTATTACTCTATTTTATTCACAAGGTTGGGCGGAGCTTAATTTTTTCGGTCTTTTAGGTAAGATATAAACGAAGAAGTCTGAAATAATTGAAACGTGACAAACCAGGTTAATAAAATAGAGTAATATTTCTCCAACAGAGACCATCCATCCCGGGCTCGCTCTTGCAGAACTGTTCCTTCTTCTTCTTGAGTGTGTAGCCACAGTTGGTCTTCTCCTCTCTTGGCTGATCCTCAAATCGTGGCTTGGTAGACTCCGCCCTGCAGTTTTACACCGTTATGTCGTCGGATCTATCTGCACGACGTTTGAGTTATCGCAGCACTGTTGCTGCTTTTGTAAGGTTGGGGTACTATCTTCCAAAACTTCTCCATTCTCCAGAAAGAAATCCTGATAGCGATCCATGTTATAATTACTGGATGCCACCTTTTATTTATACCCATTTGCGACATCATCTCACCATTGCCGCCCTCTCCTTCTTATACCCCCGTCACACTGGGACAAAGACCACCACGTTTTTAGTACGTTCTTAAAACGCAGTAAAAACGGGATAGAAATATTGCTCCTAGGTTTTTAATACGACTTCTCTACGTCCTTACAAAGACCGTGCAACGTCCTTCAAGTTTACAACCAAGTTCCTTCTAGGACTATCAAGTTTTTACTACGTGTCTTCTACGTTCAGCACGTTTTCACTACGTGTCTTCTACGTTCATCACGTCTTCATTACGTTCCAACTACGTTTTTGTTGCGACTGTACTGCGACTAGCTCGTTTGCAGTACGTCTATAGAAAGTTTGCGATAGTTTTAAAACAAAGACACCAATATCACCTTCGCGCATACGTTCGATGTCTGATCTTATTTTGGTTAGATCTACAAACCTCTCAAAAACTGCATCCCACCCTTAGCCACCTATATTTGACAATCTAACTTAATGTATAATGAAAATTGCATAAGTTGTGTTTCACAGTCGTGTTATTTTGTGTTTATGTTGCAAACGGATTCTAAAGTCGCAATGAAAAGGGAAAGTTGAGTGCCACAAAACCTGGTTATCTCGGGTTTTTATTCAGTCTATACCATAAGTCATGAACTAGTCATTTACATGTATATAGTAAAACTTACGGTGAAAAATATCAGTCTGTTTGTGGTTTAAAAAAAAAAATTCTTAATTGTCCATGCACTTGAAGTCGACACGAGGCAATGCTTCATTTGTTTTATTTAAACCAAAATATTTTATTCATTATGTTTATTTTGTTTTTGTCTTGTTTTTTGGTATTGTTGCCGTACAACTTTTGTCTTAAGCGTCTCCTATTGGTCAGGGCATATACCACGCATTGAATTTTTATCATTCACCCGGAATTGCCTCCTGTAAAATATGTATGCATCAAAAATACTGCATGTGTATTTAAGACAATGTACTATAGCAAGATGTAATTGGTCAGATTTCACGGAGTGAAAATTCCAGGGATATATGGTAAATGTCGGCTGGGCGGGGAACCTTTTTTGTAATTATCAGTTTCCTCAGCATCTACTAATCATAGCCTTTTGATATTTAGTTTATAAACGTATTGATTAATGCTGGAATGAAAAACAAGCTTGATGCTTTTGTGAATCCTTCCCCTGTTAGCAGTTTGCTGACCAGTGTGGTGATTGTAGCGGGCCCCATTCAGCCTACTATTATCGAACTCAACAAAAAATTCTTTAACGTGCATGGGTTATTTAGTAAGCATGGGCTTTTATAACGTATGATTCGATATCAGGTTTGTCGCTCATCTACTTCCTGTTTACTGACTTTAATTTGTTGACATAAATGTTCATTAGTAGACAATTTAGTTATTCGTACCAGTTTTCTCACTAACTACTCACCAGATGCGCTTAATATTTGGTAAACAACATTATCATGGGCTCCCATAACATGGGATTTGATTCCAAGTGTGACGGTTATCTACTTTCTTTTTAACGAAATCTGGCCATTTCTATATTTGACCCATTTTTTAAATGTTCTTTTTTATTTTTTATTTTCTCGACACATATACCCAAATAAATGAAACACCCATTTGATTTGTAAGTGTAGGCTGTGGGTAAATTTGACATCAAAAGGCAGGATTGTATCTTTCTTCAGAAAAATAATTCAGGATACCCATTGTGCTCTATTCCGGAAAAAAATAAAAAGTCGAAACAAAATTAAACAAAAAACCGAAACGATATGACAAATTAGTATGGACAAGAACATATCCATTCCCCAACAGAAGATAATTTGGATCGTTCCGTTGTACATACTTAGACCATGTATAGAAATGCCCCCAAAAATGTCTAACTATCAGTATGCATCATTCGTATAGATGTACAGATTCAGTCAGTAAATTATGTAGATAGAAATTAATGAGATGTGGAATAAGTATACGCGACACAACCTACAACCATAACAACAATTTAAAAATCCACAACAGAAAACAGCCAGCAGCCTTGAATGTGACCAGCGGTTGCTGCTCGCTGTTGGCTCTGTATAAAAAACTACACCCTAAATTGTCAATGAAAAACCCAATTCTTGACAACAACAAAAAACAGAGGTCATTAATTTTCGCCGAATACAAACAACAGCTTTGATAAAGATCTATACAGAATCAACATATATACATGTATGGCGTGGGGCGCGACATTTTGGCAGTATTATTGACTAATATAATTGGCAAAGTATAATAATTATTTAAAAAAGTACCTTGTGTTTTGTGTACTAAATGCAGAATAAAAGAATCCTCTTCCGGCGGGCAAGAGACAACCGATTAATTTAAATACATATCAAAACCTTTTGTACAAATTCATGTGAACTGTCAGAAAACCTAGTAAACTTACTAGAAACGGCATTAAAACCGCTAGGACGTACTGTCAACGTAGTAAAAACTGAACGGACGTGTGAAGGACGCAGTAGAAACTTCCTTATGGTTGTGCTACAAACTTGAACGAGAAGTACCGTTATATGAAATCGTAGTGAAAACGTATGGCGAACGTAGTGCAAACTTTAAGGACGTAGTGTAATCGTAGTATAAACGGCACAAAAAATCATACCGTCCAGGCCACGTCCTTGAAGTTTTTGATACGTCCCTTCTACGTTCATGCTACGATCATAAAGTTCTCAATACGTTCTTAGTAGGTCTGTACTACGTTTTGACTTCTCCACGTCCTCACTACGTTTGTTTTGAACATGTTCAAAATTATTCCACGTCCTTCACGTTCTTGAAGTTCGCACTACGTCCAAGAAAGTTCGCGCTACGTCCATTAAAGTTCGCACTACGACCATACAAGTTTCTAGTACGTATTTAATACGCTCATCAAGTTCTTTCCACGTTTTATGCCTTTTTAGGACTTAGTAAGAACGTAGTACGAACTTTATCCAGTGTGACGGGGGCATAATTTAGGTGTCCATCTTACGGATATCACTGATTGTAAAAGCCATATTTTTTGTATTTACCCTAAGCTCAATATACGGTGCTGTCCGTATGCATCTGGCCGTTGGGGATGGGGTCCTATGCATGGTTTCCCCTTCAATAGTGAGGGTGTAGTAGACTCCCCTTTTTCATACTTCTTAGGTGTAATCGATTGGGTGATATCGAAGTATTTAACCTATATCATCGATAATGTCGATTTTTGACGGTTCCGATAAGGAATGGGTTGTGAATAGAAATGACTTAGGTTTACACTTTGAATAAGAAATATGCTATGTTTTGAATACTTAAGTTAATGCACTCGATTCGACTTACGAAAAGGAATAATAAAATTTCAAAGGCATATCTTAAAAAAGCATAAAATAAATTCTTTGAAAATCGAATGTCGAATAAGGAATCAGTTCCTTATTCGATATTTGTTAAAGGCACATCCTAAAATAGGGATCGAAATATGGAATGTCGAATAAGTAACTATTTCCTTATTCAAAATTTGAATGTCGAATAAGTAACTGGTTACTTATTCGATATTTGAATGTCGAATAAGGAATAAGGAATAAGTAACCAACTTGACCGTTCTCTTTTTCTTGGACAGCGACATGCTTTGCAGTCCATGGCTTCGTGAATAAATTGATGAACAGCCTATACAATTTAAAAAATCATTAAAAGAGCACAAAACTTTTTAAAAACACAAAAAAAGTGGTTTTTGCTACACGTTGCTCGTATTGAAAGTGTGCTTTAGTACGAGGGTAGGCTATTGGTTTGTTAATGTTCTCGAAAACTACATGGCCGATTTCAATATTTCAAACATAAATATTTAGCTAGTTCATTTTTCTTTATACTGTACGCTTCAGTTTTTCTATTATCATTTGTAAACAAATAAAATGTCTTACCTTTTCTGACTATATCCATCCCAAATTGTGTATTTTACCTGTGTTTTAATCCGTGTCAAGGATTTTACGTCTATGTCCCGTCCGTCAACATTATTTCTCGTCTTAATGGTTCTGCCGTGTGATTACATACGATAAAAACTAATAAGATATGAAAGGGGAAAGTGTACTATTAAAAGAATATATAAAACATTGATTGCAAAATGATTGAAAGTTCCATAATGCACAGTTTGTTCTCTTGATTCACACTTTTTGAAATCGCAAAAATCAAAGTCATATGGCTACTTCCCCTTAACACGTAACTCAGATGTCAAATGAGCTGGAATAGAGAAATGTTGAAAATGTCAGCAGTCTTCAATCTTTGTCGACTTGAATTTTTTGCATGGGATAAAGAATTATTAAGTTTTTGATTCTACATGCCCGTCTCAAATTTCTTGAGATTGACACAAATCACACTTCCCCCTCCAGAAATATTTTGCCATAAATTGTGCAATAAGACACTTTAGCTAAAGGCCCCGACAGCATGGCTCATTGTAGCTCATATTTTTTTCTGCAATCGTCATATTGTCTTTTATTAAATATTTTCCTTTAAAAACATTCATAAATTCGGCACAAGCTGCTGGATTTAATTTGAATTCAAAAATAAGATAAAACAACACAAATATTATACAATTTTATAAATCTAGGGGAAAGTTTTTTTTTAAACAACGTCCTCTAGATCTATTAATAATGAATGATCCCTTATTTTCGTTTGATTAGCTTTAAAGAAGCGAATAGGTAACAATATGGTGCATTCGAATGTCAAAATTCAAATGAAAAGACACGAACGAGAACAGGAAGTAACAGACAACACAAAAAACTGAATAGCAACCAAGAACTTTGTAAATAATATTCGAAAGTACATGTATTTATTTCCAATGGGCACAAACTATGCTCGTCGACTTGTGATAGGGTCATTAACAGATCACAAGAATTTTATTTCAGTCAACCAGAGTTCACGAAAAAATTAAACTATTTCCTGAGATAATTAAACTAGATTAGTTTTAAATTTCTCAGTTATTTCTTAGAGAACCAAGAGGCACCAATGGGGCATTCAAATATCGAGTCCGAAAGGGCAACGACGACAAAACCTGTAAACGTGAACAGCATGAAGAAACACAAAATCAACTGAACAACAATCAACAACACGTCAAATTCAAGGCCTAACGAGAGAGAACTCGGTAATGTGCTCCGGAAAAGTAGACAGTTCCAGTTTGCTGTACTCTTGTTCGCAGCTGTAAATGGCCAATTCAACGTGTCACTGGAAATCTGAAAAAGGAAGACAAAGCATAACCCTAAGACAAATCTACATCATCCGAGAGATCAGGACTATTGTGGATTTTATTTTGTTTGCCCCCGCGACGACATGTCAGGGGTGGGGAACATTAAGTTAAACCTATGTCCTTCTGTACGTACGTCCATACACATTCCCCTCAAGCTTTTCTCATGTACATGAACATTATTTGAAACTTGGTGTAGGATGGTTCAGTATGACGAATCTACGTCCTTAGCCCCTTTTAGACCTGTCGGACCTCTACTTTCTGTTTGGGATTCGGCTGATATGAAACCTATGAAAATCGACTTGAAAATTTCTGTCAAGCCTTTCTCATAAACCGTACATAGGATTAATTTGAAACTTGGTAGGGTGGTTTAGTATGAAAAACTGTAGGCCTTAATCAAGCAACTTTCAACCTGTTAGACCTCCACTTCCTGTTTTGGGCCTAGCGGGGGCATCCGTGTCCATGGTAACATTCCTAATCTATACCTGTATGTCTTCCTTGTTTTGTCTTTTCTTATGGACATTTGACAAGTTCGGAAATTGTGTTATAACCTTTATTTGACAATTTCAAATATTTTAAGATTTGTTCACATACATGACTTAAAGACACTCCCTTCCATCATTTAATGGTTTTGTTTTATATGGAGTTCATGCAGCCGATTTTAAAAGAGGTACATTTCCTGATGATATATATATATATATATAATATATCTTTAGACCCCTACATGGATGTATAACCCAAAAACATCAACTTAAACTCACTGCAAACCACGTTGTATTTTTTTCCTTTTTTTTTTGTCAAGATGGCTACAACTCAATATCCCACGCTCAAGTCGAGATGTTACTAATATTCAAAAGAAGAATTTGCCCATCTTCATTGAAAGTGTATTTAAAAGCCATGTCGGATCCAGAAAATTTCGACAGGGGGGGGGGGGGCGCAATTATAAAAAAAACCTTTCTGTGACCTCTTGTTTCATACAGTTCCTAAACATTTTTTTTGTCAAACGGGGGGGGGGGGGGGGGGGGCGGCACGCCGGTCCTAGATCCACATTTGAAAAGCTGTAATTCATATACTTTTGGTGCACATATTATAATTATAAATCATTTGTGTTTATTTTTACAACAAAATGTGTATTCCGTTTTTCTATTTTCGGCCTCAGGTTAAGTTTGGTTTCGCTTACCATATTATTGGCAATGATAGTCTTGAAACTTCTTTTAAAAATCTGTCAAAGTCAAAAATGGCCGGATTTCGTTAAACATGAAGTAGGTGAGCAACAGACCTGAAATCGTATCCCACGTTATGGGACCCCACCCCGATGCTGTATACCAAATATCAAGTGGCTGTAATTAGTAGTTGCTGAGAAAACTGTTACGAAAAAATTTCCCCGCCCGCCCGCCGCCCGCCCGACATTCACCATTTTATAACCCGGATTTTTCACTCCTTGAAATCCGGCCAAAAATCACGATCTTTCTGTGATCCTTTGAATCAATGATTCTAAAATCTAAAAAAAAAACTTAAATTTTGAGAATTAAAAGAACAAAATAACACTCGCATATAAATGCAACCCGAGAAAGTGGCTTCCACGGAGAAAACATCTCTCCCTATCGATAAATCAGAGAAAAAAAAACTAGTTTTGCCACAAGAATGCAAGCGACTATGATTTCGGAAAACATTTCCGCTCTGTGAGATAGGCGGCTGCATGGGACTTTCGCGACGAGTATACTTTCGTTCCAAGAAGACAGATGGATGGGAGATCCTGATCTTTCTTATTCCATAACACATTTTAGGTCAGTCGTTCCTGGCTTAGGTGAAATTCTTCAGTGACCACGATATCTAGCTAGAGAACGTCGGCAAACACGCTACATATTTTTGAACAATAAAAACACTTTTTGAAAAAGTATCAAAAACATTTTTAATATCATTTCTTTTTCATCCATTCTTGTTCTTGAAAGAAGTAAAGTTAACGACAAATACTAGTGAAATATGTTATATTTAAAGATTCGACGCTCTTCGAACGCCGTTCGTGTAGTTAAGATATAATCAATGCCAACCTAGTCTCATGTACTGGAAACTTCAGGAAAATAGGCTATTTTAGTTCAAATAACCTGCATAAATAATGGATCCATTTATCTATAATTTTAAATTTTTCTTGTTTGTCATCTTGTTTGTTTCGTCTAACGATTTTTTCCAAATAATTTCTCTGGAGCACCTGAATTAACTCTCGTCACGGCTGACTCGAGTCGGCATTTCTGATTATAATTTTGTTGCTTCGGTTTTTTTTTTTTTTTGCTTGCTGTTGTTCGTTCCTCTTATAGTCTGTCATGATTTTTTTGGCTTCAACTTCCGATATATTTGTGCGACCCCCATTGGTATTCCTTATAAATTCTCATCTATTAAGAATGTCGTATTTTAAATCAGTTGTGTCATGAATGATTTTTTTTATATTCTATAAATATTTTAAAAAAAGTTTTTTAAGTCTAAAAAATGAACCAAAATCAAATGTCGAATGTGTGCACAATAATTCGGTCGGGTCGTCATTCGGTTTTATTATCAATAAAACCCACACGATCGGAACGATATCTTTTGCGCACATTCAACATCTGATTTATATTTGTAGGTTCATTTTTATACCCCCCACCTCAAAAGTGGGGGGTATATAGTGATAGGGGTGTCTGTCCGTCCGTCCGTCCGTCCTTCCTTCCTTTACACTTCAGGGTACCCATCTCTTATCCGCAACTCCTCCTAAACCCCTTGGTGGATTTTCATGAAACTTACACACAATCTTTGTGACATAATGAAGATGTGCACCTACTATTTTAAAATTTGATCAGAATGATTTTTGGGGTTTCCCATAGCAAAACATGGACTTAGCCATTCAACTACATGGGGGCACCAATCTCTTATCCGCAACTCCTCCTAAACCCCTTGATGGATTTTCATGAAACTTACACACAATCTTTGTGACATAATGTAGATGTGCACCTACTATTTTAAAATTTGATCAGAATGATTTTTGGGGTTTCCCATAGCAAAACATGGACTTAGCCATTCGGCTACATGGGGGTACCCATCTCTTATCCGCAACTCCTCCTAAACCCCTTGGTGGATTTTCATGAAACTTACACACAATCTTTGTGAAATAATGTAGATGCGCACCTACTATTTCAAAGTTTGATCAAAATGATTTTGGGGTTTCCCATAGCAAAACATGGACTTAGCCATTCGACTACATGGGGGTACCCATCTCTTATCCGCAACTCCTCCTAAACCCCTTGATGGATTTGCATGAAACTTACACACAATCTTTGTAACATAATATAGATGTGCACCTACTATTTCAAAGTTTGATCAAAATGATTTTGGGGTTCCCATAGCAATACATGGACTTAGCCATTCGGCTACATGGGGGTACCCATCTCTTATCCGCAACTCCTCCTAAACCCCTTGGTGGATTTTCATGAAACTTACACACAATCTTTGTGAAATAATGTAGATGCGCACCTACTATTTCAAAGTTTGATCAAAATGATTTTGGGGTTTCCCATAGCAATACATGGACTCAGCCATTCGACTACATGGGGGTGCCCATCTCTTATCCGCAACTCCTCCTAAACCCCTTGATGGATTTTCATGAAACTTACACACAATCTTTGTGACATAATGTAGATGTGCACCAACTATTTTAAAATTTGATCAGAATGAATTTTGGGGTTTCCCATAGCAAAACATGGACTTAGCCATTCGGCTACATGGGGGTACCCATCTCTTATCCGCAACTCCTCCTAAACCCCTTGGTGGATTTTCATGAAACTTACACACAATCTTTGTGACATAATGTAGATGCGCATCTACTATTTTAAAATTTAATCAGAATGATTTTTGGGGTTTCCCATAGCAAAACATGGACTTAGCCATTCGACTACATGCATGACATGGGGGTACCCATCTCTTATCCGCAACTCCTCCTATACCCCTTGATAGATTTGCATGAAACTTACACATAATCTTTGTAACATAATATAGATGTGCACCTACTATTTCAAAGTTTGATCAGAATGATTTTGGGGGTTCCCATAGCAATACATGGACTCAGCCATTCGACTACATGGGGGTACCCATCTCTTATCCGCAACTCCTCCTATACCCCTTGATGGATTTGCATGAAACTTACACACAATCTTTGTGACATAATGTAGATGTGCAGTTCCTATATTAAAACTTTATCTGATTAATTTTTTGAGGGGGTGGGGGTATTTATTTGTGAGCTGCGGCTCACAGTTTTTCTAGTTTACTTATTATCAAAACATTTTATAAAATATATATATAGAATATGAATAAAATCATTGAACGACACATCTAATTTAAAACACGACACTTCTAATTTAAAACAGGACACTTCTAATTTAATACACGACACCACTAATATAATACACGACACCACTCGATTTAATACACGACATCGCTCAATTTAAAACACGACATCAGTGGATTTAATCGGCGACAAGTTCTAATTTTATAAGGGTAAATTCTAATACTGCCGCGAATTCTAATTTTATCAGTGCATCCGAATTTAATTGTCAGATCCGAATATAAAATCTAAGGTTCAGATTTAAAACACGTCAAATCAAGAAATAAAAGGAATATCCAAATATAAAATATAGTTCTAAAAAATTAGAAAATTGGGACATTGACTAGGATATCAAGAGATTGAAATAGATATTAGAAGAATGACTAGGACATCCAGTCTTTTAAGTCACCAGTGTGATATGGTGACCTATTAACATTTAAAGCTGCTTTGTGTTTTTTATCATTTCCTTTTTAGGCATCAATTTCAAAACCTCATCACTAAAAAGTCGCCCTTGGACATCCTTAATGTTAAGGGTTAAATTATAATTTTCACATAAACAAATAATCAAAATATTTTTTGCCTCCTCAGTCCTCTGATTGTACTTCTACTTCAACAGTCAGGACGAAGCACCTAAAGGATATATCTCCTGACTTTGACTCATTTGTTTGCCTCTTGGGTACGAGTACGGGATTTTTATTCTTTAATTTTAGGTCAATGCAGTTTTGTCTCCCTTTAATTTGTGTTGACAAGATTTAAAGGTAATTAACACTTTAACAGTGAGACAAAGGTAATTATTTGTCAAGTGAAATCTTAATCCGTGTTGAGGAACATAGTTCTAACACTGACAACGTCATTTATATCTATATATCACTGTAACAACAAAAAACATTCTACTTTCGTTTTCGATTTAAAATTTCCTGAATAGATCACTTACATGTATTTAAAATTATCTAATGCTATAAAAAAAACGATCAAAGACAAAGGACACGACACACAAGTTCATATAAATCAATAAAACACTGAAAAACAGACTTCAGGTGGCACAAAATAAATAAGATCATTCATTTTATCAACAAACTGGCTACGATTACCTGGATTTACCTGGAAAAGTAACAATAAGATAAAAATTATTGTTACCTGACGCCGGAAGTCAAAGTAAAGTATTAACCGGTCCATGGATGCGGACCTGTTTTTATGAAAGTAACAATAAGATTATTTTCTTATTGTTACCGCTCAATATTGTTACCTTAAAATGTGTTAACTAACAACGAATTTTGTTTTTATTTTTCATAAGGCTATTATAAAACGCCGGGTATTCGCACACATATAACCGGTAGGAACACAAGAGACCGGCTGGGTGAGCCGAAAAAAAAAAACAGTGTTCATGTAGTTGTGGTATTTTCTTTATGAACATATTGAAAAGTGATAACAGACAAAAATAAGTTTATACAGCCTTTTGTATGTTCCTTATCTTCTACTACGCCTTTTGTTTTGTCTGTTTTTACTGAAAATTAAATCCATAGGAACGTATTGAGCTACGAAATTACTCCCCAAAACTTTTCAACTTCTAATTTGACGTATTAAGCACAGTTTTATTCAATATCCTAACCAAGGTAGCGAATTTTGGACACAAGAGACAGCTGCATGTTGATTTTAGATGAAGAACACTATAAACGCGGGTGTTGGACACAATGAACCGAGTGCTAAGTAGCAATAACTTTGGATGAAATAAATATTCACCACTGGCAGTCAGGGAGACTACTGAAACAAGTGATTTTTAATCACTAAAATAAGTGATTTTTGGAAATTCTTACCAATGATAGATTTTTGGGTTTTTGAAATTAATCCTTTTTGCTAACTATGAAGTTTTATGCCCCTTTGATGCCAACTGAGACAACAACATCATTTATGAAATTAAATGACAAGTAAAATGAAAGGGTTTTCACCTATGACCATTTTAGTGCATTTTTTCCACATTTTTCCTTAATCTTTGATGGCTGAATTCATGGTGATCTGGAATTTTCCCATAGGAATCTATAATTTTCCTGATAAATTTAATCTTTTAACTTTGGTTTTCTAAAAAGAAAAAGGTATGTTCTCGATGAAAATTTGAATGTTCTCGATGGCCAAAGTCAGGGAGTAAAAAAGTTGTTCTAGTGATTTTTTAGTTTAAAATTTCATAAAATCACTGATCTAAGTGATTTTATTTCAACTGCCTAATATTTTTATTTGGATCAATAAAATCACTCTAAATGAACAGTATACATTTTTAGAATTGTACTAGTTTCTTTTACAATTATTTTAATAGTTGCTTTTGAGTATTTCATGAAATAATTAGAAAATCACTGTTCAAAGTGATTTTGTATCCTTGAAGTAATCACTTAAATAAGTAATTTTTGGCTTCTTTAAAGAGGAATAACTCTTGGTAATTTACTGCCTATCACTCATTTCAGTGATTTTTAAAAATCACTTCTTTCAGTGGTAGTCCTGACTGACTGGCATCTCGAAAGCCATTTTGATACGTTATAAGCTTTTTTTGTTACCTTGGGCCGAAGACAAAACAGACCAAATGTATTAACTTGGGGTGGTCTTATAGAAAAGACGGTGTTTCAATATATATGTTTTTTCATGATCACAATTCAAGTCACCCGATTTGTTTTATTAGTTAAAATAAAGGTTTTAATAAATAAGTTTTTTATTCCAAGTTTTCAATTACAAAAACATTATCTATAAAGAACTAACATATTGTTAATAATATTCTTAAATACAACAATAATATTCAAATTCATATAATCAGGTAACAATAACGCAAAGTAACAATAAGAAAAATACTTACTGCTACTTCCATTAAAACAGGTCCGCGTCCGTTACACGGTTTTCCGTTAGTCCGTCCTTCCGGTGTCAGGTAACAATATTTTTTTTCTTATTGTTACTTTTCCAGGTAACCGTATCCAGTGTCTTTTATCAATAGCTTAGATTTTCGATCAAGCGTTAATTTAAATATCCAGTTTTTAATGAGATTGGGTTTTTAATTGTAAAAAACAGGGAATGGCAGTTGCAATTAAATCATGTTCATAAAATTATGTTCAATAAATGCCCACCTTACATGTATATGAAATATAAATTTACCAAACTAAGAGACTGCCACTGCTATAACACTGTGAGTGAAGATCCAGCCAACATAACTTCTCTGTACCACCTGTTCAGGGCATGGCAACACATACATTTTACTACAACTCCATTAAAGATTGAAATAGTTTGCCAAATGACTTAAAATTATTTGAAATCATGGTGCATTGAAAAGGGGCATAAAATAATTTTTATTTGAAAAGCTGAGGTCTGAGTACCAATGTGAATTTTGTACTTGATTTTACTACATTTCTTTGCTTTATTTTTTCACGATGCAATTGCCTATCCTTGTTGACTTTGAGAAATACTAATGAACTCGTGCTATCATCTGATTTTTGTTATTTTTTGTTTTATATATTATGTTACTTACTACATCATACATGTGGACCCCATTGGAAATAAGCTGTCTGGCTTTCATGGGTTATCCCTGATGTAATATCAATGCAAGTATGATATATATAATTATATATACAAATTTCTTAAACAAATCTATTTTAAGATTTCTAAGATTTTATGTTTATGTCTCTAATGTATCAATGTGTATGTCTTGACAACTGTCTTGCACAGTCTTCGAAATAGGCCACAGGCCACAAGCCATGGCTAGTGAAAATGCTTGAGGGCCTGTAGTAATGGCAACAACAAGCCAATGTTGTCTATACAAAATTTTTCAATAATAAGTTGTCGGGCCTGTGGACCAAAATTTATAGCGTGAAGACTGCTTGCATATATGTATATGTGTGCTGTATATTGTTATGTATGATATTACTGTATGTCTAAATAAAAATCTATCTATCTATCTCAATAATTCACTATATGAAAATTTATCACTGCAATACTGGGCAGTCTTGGCTGGGTGTTGCTAAAAGGCAGAACGGAAAAACGGAATTAAAAATTGATTAAAATATTGAAATTTTTAGTTTTACCTCGTAATGTTGTTATTTTCTAATGCTGATAATGATTTTTCACTACTTTACATATTTACTGTAAGTTTGACGTTATGATATGAAAAAACTACTGAACTTGAATGATCAATCTCATAGTCCAGAGAAAATGACAAAAACGAATCAGTCATACAGGAGAATTGGTAGATTGCAATGGTCCTGACTTGGTACAGGCATTTCAACCGAAATGGTGGGTTAAACCAGGTTTTATGGCGCCAAACCTCCCTCTTCCATTGCGATCTTAGGATACGGTAATGATCATAGAACATAACATAGTTGTGAGACACAATAGGGATATTGACATGATTGAGGTGATCATCTCAGTACAGCAGTTTAATTTTAATTTAATTTTAATTTAAATGTAAATTGACTATCTTCAAGCATAAACATGTATAAACTATATTATAAATAAAAGGATGAAACATCAAAACAAATTTTAATATAAAATCTGTACATTTTTCTTTTGTCACTGCTTAACATCTTCTGACACACCTGCTTGCAGTTGCTGTAGTGCCGCGGTAAACTACAATTATTTACTTGTAGTAGAGTGTTTCAAACTTCCATGTAAGACATTTAAGATTTTTACAATATTTTTGCCAGTAATTAGCGTTGTCAAATATGTGATTTATTTTATTGGATACACTTAAAGAAATAAGGAAAACTGAAATTTTATATTATATCCATCAATAGGTCATGCAGCTTTACTGGTTTTTTGTTTGGCTATACATGTATTGCATTATACACATGTATACAACGAGACAGGTTTTCAATGGGAGAGAGTGAGATTTGATGGTCAGAGATGAACCTTCCATATTGTTTTACCGATTTACTCAGGACCATTGCAATCCTATAAAGTTGTTATGGTTGTTTTCTGTATTTGTGATGATTCTTTGTTTTTCGAAATTATCTTGGCCAATTCCGACCCACTACATTCACCTTAACATCTTTCAATTTCTCCGGCATGTATTTGGCTTGTATTGACTTTTTTTTAGACATTTGGGATTGCTCATCCCAATTCTTAGTTTTGTTATTTCCTTTATTAACATTGAAATGTTGGTCAATTGTGCAAACATGGCAAAATAAACAATAAAATGAACCGTAAATAGTTTTTTTTTAGAATATAAACAAAAATCTGTCAAAGTCAAAAATGGTCCCATTTCGTCAAACGTAGGAAGTAGGTGAGAACGACAGACCTGAAATCTAATCCCATGTTATGGGACCCCACCCTGATGCTGTATATTAAACATCAAGTACTCTGATAAATAGTTGCTGAGATAACTGTTACGAAAATTTCTTCCCCACCCACACGCCGCCCGCCGCCCACTGCCCGCCCGACATTTTCCATTATATATCACGGATTTTTCACTCTGTGAAATCCAGCCAATAAAACTGACTAATGGTGAAGGGGGCACAGGGACTTGACTACAATCGATTATTAATAAATTTACTAACAATATATATGTATACTATCCATGGCCATATACTAAAAAGTGATTTTTAGTATATGGCCATGGATAGTATACATATATATTGTTAGTAAATTTATTAATAATCGTTTGTAGTCAAGTCCCTGTGGAAGGGGGTTGGAATTTTAAGTCAATGCATGGTGATATCTTAAAACGTATGTATTTCATTTTTTGTGAATTATTTTCTTAAAACCTATGGTCATGATGGTTTCTTTTTATTCGACCAAACAAATTTGGTCGTCTGCTTTGTGGTCTGTTAACTTAATAAGAGTTCTAGTTATCCGATTGCTATGAAATTTTACAATGATGTTCCTTACCATAAAAGGATGGATGAGATTAATTTTGTGGGTCCCCCTTTTTTCTTTTATAAAAATTAGGGGCCAAAAATGCTATTTTCATTTGTTCCCACAATAACTTTTGTTCTGGTTAACCAGATGTGTGATGTGAAATGATGTGAAATTTTACAACAATGTTTCATACCATGAAAGGATGAATGGGATTGATTTTGGGGGTCTACCCTTTATTCATTTATAAAAATGGGGCTCAAACAGGGCAAAAAATTCAAATATTTTATTTGTTCTCACAATATATGTAACTTTGGTTCTGGATGGTCAATTGTTATGAAATTTGACAATGATATGCACTACCGTTATACCATAAACGGGATTGATTTTGGGCATCCCCTTTTTTCATTTTGAAACAAATGATATTAAGACATCAGTAGTAACATTTGGCATACATTTCAAAGAGATATCTCAACATACAATGATTTGGCAGTTGAAAAACAGCCTAAAAATGTCAGGAGTGCAACATGCTTTTGTGACATAAAAAAAATCACCTTTTTAGCTCACCTGGACGGAAGGTCCATATGAGCTATTGCTATCACTTGGCGTCCCTTGTCCTCTGTCATCGTTGTCGTCGTCCATCGTCGTCATTAACTTTTCTTTGAAAATCTTCTCCTCTGAAAGGACTGAAGGGATTGCTTTGAAACTTTGCACACCTCATCTATGGGATGTCCTCTACCAAGATTGCACAAATGGTGACCGCCGTCCAAACAAAATGGCCGTCGTTACTAAAAATAGACCAGGGGGGGTCAGACTACTGTTTTTGGCTTGTAAATCAAAAAGTACATGTATAAAAGATGTATGAGATCTGATGCCATGCTGCTGCTTTAGCATCAAAAGTTCTACAAAAGTCTCCATTAAGTCAAAGTTGTCAGATGACCCCTTATAGGAGTTTAATAGGGCCCCTTAAAGGTGAAAAATAGCATTTTTTCATGTTTTTGGCTTATAGAATAAAAACTATTACAGATAGAGAAAATTTGTTGCTTGCTTAAATGTTCAGCTCATTTAGCCCTACAAAATTCTCTATAGGGTCGAAGTTGTCAGATGATCCCTTAAAGGGGTTACAGTCCCTAAAATAACGTTTTTTCATGTTTTTGGTCTGTGGAATGAAAACTATAGCAGATAGAGAGAAGCTGTTGCTTGCTTAAATGTTCAGCTCATATAGCTCTAGAAAAGTTTTTATAGGGTCGACATCAAGACCAGATGAGCGATTCAGGCTCCTGAGAGCCTCTTGTTTTAGGGTTAGGGTTAAATGAAAAAAAACATTGTGTCAGGAGGAACTTATGTTTATATACTATCAGTTTACTGTGAAGTTAAAACCAAAACAATGTTTTGGTCATGAAAAAGTCTGCCTTTAATGCTCTGTCAGGAGTGCAACACAAAAAACATATCTTTTGAATTGAATGTTGAATTTTGGACTTAACTATCAGATTTCAACAATATAATGACAATTTACTAGTACAAAAATAATACCTTTATCAATTTTTTTTTTTTTTGTGATTTGCCTCAGAAAAGTAGCTACAAACTATATTTCAATACACTATGTTCTTAAGAAAAATCAAAGTATGTCTTGGGGGGCACATTACATTTGGGCTAAAAATTCAAAAATACAGATTTTCATTTGGGCCAATTGCACTTGGGCTAATTAGATATTTACCTGAACAGGTAAATAAAGGTAGATTTCTACCAAAGTCTTTATAGAATATATTCATTTAGGTAATAAAAATTTCAAATTTTGAAGAAAAAAAAATATTACAAAAAAAAAAAAGGAAAATCAAGTACTTGCGTATACCAGTTTTACCTATTAGCAGTTCGGTGCATGTACCCGTATTTAAAGTCTGCATTGACTGTGTATCTATAGTTTTATGCTTTTAGAATGTTTAGCATGATTTTAACTTAAACAAACTTTAGTGCTGATATTACTCTATTTTATTCTCAAGGTTGGTAGGAACTTTTTCTCGGTCTTTTAGGTAGGATGTAAATAAAGAAGTCCGAAATAATTGACCCTTGACCAACCTGCTCAATAAAATAGAGTAATAATAAAACTTTATCATGTACAAAAATATTTATGTCTTTGTAAAATAATAAGAAAATATACTGAATTATATAATATTTACCTGTATATTGTCCAATTAAGCTTTAGCCCAAACGTCAACTGCTATTAGCCCAAACGTAATCTTTTTTTTGGCCCAATTAAACATATTGTCAATTAGCCCAAATGTGGATCCCCCATCTAGAGTGGTTCCAACTTCCTCCTGATTGAAGTATATGTTTTATGTCAAGAATGCAACAAAAAGATGAAAAAAGAGGGTTCATAAAACAGTGATATTTTTTAACATGTTTAATTAAAATTGAATTTTGAGTAATTTTTTTTTTGCACATGTCATCTAAAGGTGTTGTAGTTCAATGGAAAGTACCTGAAATTATCCTTTGTCTTTATTTCAAAACAATATAAAAACTTTTTGGACCATAGTTATAAATAAAAGGTGTTAAAAATGACAAAAAAATGTTTTTGTTTATCTTTATTATAGTATTATAGTTGGTCATTATTGTTAATTTTGATAGACAAGTTACCACATGTACCATGTTAGCATATACAAATGAATTTGTCAATTATGAATAATATCAGATATGTTTTCAAGCAAGTTTCTATGTTCTAGTATTTCAAAGAAAAAATGTTCAAATTTCAAAATAAAAGTTCTGTAACTTTTTTTATGTACGGCGGTGTAAACTTTTTTGTAAGACTTTTGTGGAAGATGAATTGCTAGAAAAGTATATTAGCTAGGCATTCTGATATTTGGAAAACAGACAGTTGAGGGTATGGTCTACGCAACTGTCACCATGCCGTGTGACCCTGACCCCATTTTCATGCTTAAGTGACTTTGTCAACTTAGGTCTTTTTTCAGGGTGTAATTCTTTTTCGTAAGACTTTTGTGGATAATGAATTGCTTGAAAAGTATAATAGCTAGGCA
>CAXARO010001526.1:0-73949 GCA_963971305.1 Arcuatula senhousia
TCTTTAATGTGAGACATGTGAGAGGAGCGTTACATTTTTTTCAAAACACGTATGTTATACTACTATCCCCGAACTGCGACTATCCCCGAAATAGTCGCAACCTTCATTCGGTTATCCCGGGAACTGCGACTATCCCCGAATAAATGGTTTAGTCGCATTATCAGTGTCCGCGTCGGCTAAACAAAAGTAAATAAAACTAGTGTTGACTGTGTTGGGGATGCCCAACACAAAAATATCTCCCAAACGTACGCAAACTGTCATTCTAGCATAATGTTTTTTCTTAATTATTAAAGAGTTCCTTTTGCTATAGTTACATACAAAATTTCAGGACCCTGCGCACCGAGGTAAGCGAGATATCGCAATGTCCTATATTATGACCTAATCGCGTTTCCATGGAAACGGCGGCCATTTTTAAAATTCCGAAAATTGCATGCACACCTTTGGGACCCACTCTTCCATCATACAAAATTTCATGAAGATTTATTGAGTAGTTTTCAAGAACCAGCTCGGACACGTTCATGAGGAGAAGAAGAAAAAGAATAATAACTAGTGCTGACTGTGTTGGGGATGCCCAACACAAAAATGTCTCCCAAACGAATAAATTTTTGATAGTGAATTCTTATTCGCCATCCTTTAAAACCCCTAGATACAAAATTTTGTTAAAATCGAAGCATTTTTGCAATTTTTGCTTTTTCGGTGGCGGCCATTTTGAAAATGGCGGCCATTTTGAAAAATTTTATTTTACGTATCAAGTCTACTCATAACCCTCTACTCACATACCAAATTTCATTAAAATCCATTCAGTAGTTTCCGAGATAATTTTAGGGTACCCTTTTGCCGTGGCGGCCATTTTGAAAATGGCGGCCATCTTGAAAATTTCGAAGTGCCTGTGCACACCTCCAATAACCAATCTACCATCATACAAAGTTTCGTGCAATTCCATTTTGTCGTTTTCAAAAAACCTTGCGGACAGTTTCATGTCCGGAAGAAAGAAGAAAAAAAAGAATAACTAGTGCTGACTGTGTTGGGGATGCCCAACACAAAAATGTCTCCCAAACGAATAAATTTTTGATAGTGAATTCTTATTCGCCATCCTTTAAAACCCCTAGATACAAAATTTTGTTAAAATCGAAGCATTTTTGCAATTTTTGCTTTTTCGGTGGCGGCCATTTTGAAAATGGCGGCCATTTTGAAAAATTTTATTTTACGTATCAAGTCTACTCATAACCCTCTACTCACATACCAAATTTCATTAAAATCCATTCAGTAGTTTCCGAGATAATTTTAGGGTACCCTTTTGCCGTGGCGGCCATTTTGAAAATGGCGGCCATCTTGAAAATTTCGAAGTGCCTGTGCACACCTCCAATAACCAATCTACCATCATACAAAGTTTCGTGCAATTCCATTTTGTCGTTTTCAAAAAACCTTGCGGACAGTTTCATGTCCGGAAGAAAGAAGAAAAAAAAGAATAATAATAATAACTAGGAGGACAATTGTTTCGTAAACAATTGCTAAGGTCTTTCACGGAGGCACGTTTACAATTTTTTTATTCATCTGTTATGTTTAAATTGTTTTACATTAATCAGTAAAATGTATATGTTGATTATAAGATGTTTGTACTTTTTGATTGTTTAAGAGACATTATGTTTATTTTATTTTTTTGTTCATTTTTAAAGAGCAACACTATTACACTTTCAAAACAATTTGAACACTACAAAATATGAGTTACATTTTTAAGTTATCATGGGGATTTTCATATATACCTCTAGAAAGTTCTTGCTAACAAAACGAAACAGCTTTCTTGATAAATACAGGAACTTTGAATAATTTATAAAATAACTAAATCAGTCAAGGTAGGTGTTTGATGCCAAAATTGCTTACATGGTAAACCAATTTACATTTTTAAAGGATTTGTAGGCTTTATATTTCATTGTGAGCTCGTTTTTATACTTGCAATTTTATTTGTTAATGTCTTTCGTTATGTTGTTTCAGACATGCGCCTTTTGATTCGTGATTTGTATTTCAATGTTAATTTAAGCTTAAATGCTTTAAATTAAAACGGTTAAGTAACGTTTGTGTGTATATGTGACTGAGCGAGTTGGTGTTTTACGCCCTTGCAACGCCATATAGGTTATTCAAAGGCGATGAACATGAAAAGAATGATAAAATGAACATGAAATGATGAAGATAGATGAAATATAGGGATGGTGTATGAAACAAAGGATAATAAATTTTGAAGAACCCCAGAAAAAAGGGAGAGGTGTGTAGGAACGAAAAATTTAATCTATGTGATGCACAACTTCGCGGTCCACATAGGGGTCCTTTACTTGCATGACGCGTAGCACTCTCCACACATGATGGCCCACTATTATATACCTGAAAACCCCCGCGGACGAGGGCCACCCTGCACATCCTTCTGAGCATAGGAGATAAAAGGAAGGAGTTTATTAGTTTACTTTTTCAATACATTTGTAATATTTTAAAAAACAAATATTAAATGCAATAATTTGATATTACTTTTAACCATAACAACCATAAACAAACAGAAACAAT
This sequence comes from Arcuatula senhousia, assembly GCA_963971305.1. Taxonomy (NCBI): domain Eukaryota; kingdom Metazoa; phylum Mollusca; class Bivalvia; order Mytilida; family Mytilidae; genus Arcuatula; species Arcuatula senhousia. The sequence goes on from CAXARO010001526.1 coordinate 2,554, forward strand.
TATTTGTCTTGGCATTACCACTAAGACAAAACAATATATTTTTGGCTAGTTTTAGGCGTAATTTCAGGTTACCAGAATAAATTATCGCCCCTTTGTTTACTGTTACGGAAAACCTGACCGCTGACCATAGTGCGCCAATGTGTGAGGAAAGTGCCACACTTCATGCACGTAAAAGGGCCCCTTTTGTAACGCCAAGTAGTGCACCATTTAGGCTAAATCAATGGTCCCTACCCGCCTTGTCCATTGTGGTTTTTCTAAATTGCCGTGTCGCGTACACTTATTCCACATCTCATTATTTTCTATTCCCCCTTTTCCTGTGTGTCTTCAAAATTTACTGTATCTTTGTTTACCACCCTACCCCCAGCTTTCATTTATCATCATCATTTCATGTTCATTTTATAATCTTTTTCATGTTCATGGCCTTTAAATAAGCTATATAGCGTTGCAAGGGCGTAAAACACCAACTCACTCACTCACTCATTTTTGTTAATGTCTTTCGTTATGATGTTCCTTTTTCGTTTTCTTCAGACATACATCATTTGATTCGTGATTTGTACTTCATTTTTTAACGATACATTTTAATAAAGCTTTAATGCAGTTAGTCGAAACGTCGAATTGACACTATTAATGTGAATTAATTTTCCATTCAAGTTAAAAGATAAACGCTGTTGCCACGAACATATCAGTTCTCTTCAGTCCCTTATAATCCTACTCCTAATATTCGGATTTAAAAAGGTTCTTATCAAAGAAGATTAACAACCACGATGTAAACTTGTCTAGTTCAATACTTTGAAAAAAACGACATGAGAATATTAATGGTATTAGGCTAATACAAATTTTGCAAACCAACTAACAAAATCAGATTGTTTTGACATGTTATATTGTTATATTACTCTGTATCAATTTCCCTTAAAGTATGTATAAATACACACTCAAAATTAAAAATGGAAAGATTTTCTAATTTAAAAATGATCATAAAGGGAAACAATTTCTAATCATGTGTTTAAATCAACTATTTACAAACAGAATACTCGTATTAAATGAAAGCACAAATACATTGAAAAAAGAGTTATAAAATACATAACAAACAGTTGTTTAGTTGTACAAATGGGGCCGTTTATCCTTCCAATAGCTATTTTTAATCACAAAATTCAGATGAATTCTGTTTCTCTTCAATATTATTTTTAAAAATTATTTATTTGATGCAACAACTAGATACTACTTTTAACCACACACCAAGCAGAAGACAAACAGAAAACAATCATATGTCTTGGCATTTCCACTTAAACAAAAATTCATATTTTTCGGATAGTTTTTGACGTAGTTTCTAGTTACCAGATTGAGTTATCGCCCCTTTGTTTTTCGTTGTCCAATAATATAGTTCTTTTTAAAACTACCATATATCGTTCACAGATGTTCAGTGGTCTTTATTTAAATTTGCTTTATCGCTTATGTGATAACTTACTGCTTAAACCTGTACCTAAAATTAAGCAAAGAAAGTCAATAACACCTGATTAAGCAAAGGAGTTATTTTCCTTACGCATGTCCTCATAAAAAGAGACTAAAGATATCCAAATAAAAACAAACTTTTTTTTTCTTATTAATTATATCTAAGACCCTTAAATAGTACAAAAGTGTTGGAAAAGTGTCATTAAGTTGATTTGACCTTGAAAAGTCAGTCAAGGTCATACGGTTACTCCGTACCTAACACCGGTGTAAATTTCTTAAAAATCCATTCGCGTCAAATAATTTAGCAATTTTTTGTCATTTTTTGGTTTAAATAGGTAGATTAGACATTGGACAACTGTTTAGCACTAAAAAAACCTGACTCAAATATGGAAAAGTATGTGAAAAATAGATCATAATATGTAGTTAACCTTGAAATTGCATTTTGAGCAATTTATTATGTCGCGACACTTTTCGACTCTTAAAATCATTAACAGGAAGTGGTTTAACATTTATGAAATGGTTCCATAAAGCACCTTTATGAGTCCCTCATCACTTTGCATGCCTTACTTTTTCTATTTGTATTGTAGTTTAGGAGGAGATGTACCAACAAACTTTATGGTGTAAGGGGAGATAACTCCGTAACTATAAATAGTTTCGCTTAACGGACTAAATTTGAAATTTGTTTTTCATGACCGATATACTACCTTAAGTATCAAAATGATATGTCGCGAAACAAAAAAGTAGAATTTGTGGCGGATGAATAATAATAATAATAATAATCAGAAGAATTGCTAGAAGGTCTTTACGACCATAGTCGTGAAAGACCTTAATAATCAGAAGAATTGCTAGAAGGTCTTTACGACCGTAGTCGTGAAAGACCTTAATAAGGACCGGTCGACATTTTTTCATCTGATTTTGACTAAAAATGATTAAAAGTAGTACAATTAACATGTTTTGACCACTTTTAGTGAAAAAATGTCAAATTTCACATTTTTGGGTAAAAGGGGGGATAAATTTTCATTTTTTTCATTTTTTATATCTGAGACCCTTAAATAGTACAAAAGTGTTGGAAAAGTGTCATTAAGTTGATTTGACCTTGAAAAGTCAGTCAAGGTCATACGGTTACTCCGTACCTAACACCGGTGTAAATTTCTTAAAAATCCATTCGCGTCAAATAATTTAGCAATTTTTTGTCATTTTTTGGTTTAAATAGGTAGATTAGACATTGGACAACTGTTTAGCACTAAAAAAACCTGACTCAAATATGGAAAAGTATGTGAAAAATAGATCATAATATGTAGTTAACCTTGAAATTGCATTTTGAGCAATTTATTATGTCGCGACACTTTTCGACTCTTAAAATCATTAACAGGAAGTGGTTTAACATTTATGAAATGGTTCCATAAAGCACCTTTATGAGTCCCTCATCACTTTGCATGCCTTACTTTTTCTATTTGTATTGTAGTTTAGGAGGAGATGTACCAACAAACTTTATGGTGTAAGGGGAGATAACTCCGTAACTATAAATAGTTTCGCTTAACGGACTAAATTTGAAATTTGTTTTTCATGACCGATATACTACCTTAAGTATCAAAATGATATGTCGCGAAACAAAAAAGTAGAATTTGTGGCGGATGAATAATAATAATAATAATAATCAGAAGAATTGCTAGAAGGTCTTTACGACCATAGTCGTGAAAGACCTTAATAATCAGAAGAATTGCTAGAAGGTCTTTACGACCGTAGTCGTGAAAGACCTTAATAAGGACCGGTCGACATTTTTTCATCTGATTTTGACTAAAAATGATTAAAAGTAGTACAATTAACATGTTTTGACCACTTTTAGTGAAAAAATGTCAAATTTCACATTTTTGGGTAAAAGGGGGGATAAATTTTCATTTTTTTCATTTTTTATATCTGAGACCCTTAAATAGTAAAAAAGTGTTGGAAAAGTGTCATTAAGTTGATTTGACCTTGAAAAGTCAGTCAAGGTCATACGGTTACTCCGTACCTAACACCGGTGTAAATTTCTTAAAAATCCATTCGCGTCAAATAATTTAGCAATTTTTTGTCATTTTTTGGTTTAAATAGGTAGATTAGACATTGGACAACTGTTTAGCACTAAAAAAACCTGACTCAAATATGGAAAAGTATGTGAAAAATAGATCATAATATGTAGTTAACCTTGAAATTGCATTTTGAGCAATTTATTATGTCGCGACACTTTTCGACTCTTAAAATCATTAACAGGAAGTGGTTTAACATTTATGAAATGGTTCCATAAAGCACCTTTATGAGTCCCTCATCACTTTGCATGCCTTACTTTTTCTATTTGTATTGTAGTTTAGGAGGAGATGTACCAACAAACTTTATGGTGTAAGGGGAGATAACTCCGTAACTATAAATAGTTTCGCTTAACGGACTAAATTTGAAATTTGTTTTTCATGACCGATATACTACCTTAAGTATCAAAATGATATGTCGCGAAACAAAAAAGTAGAATTTGTGGCGGATGAATAATAATAATAATAATAATCAGAAGAATTGCTAGAAGGTCTTTACGACCATAGTCGTGAAAGACCTTAATAATCAGAAGAATTGCTAGAAGGTCTTTACGACCGTAGTCGTGAAAGACCTTAATAAGGACCGGTCGACATTTTTTCATCTGATTTTGACTAAAAATGATTAAAAGTAGTACAATTAACATGTTTTGACCACTTTTAGTGAAAAAATGTCAAATTTCACATTTTTGGGTAAAAGGGGGGATAAATTTTCATTTTTTTCATTTTTTATATCTGAGACCCTTAAATAGTACAAAAGTGTTGGAAAAGTGTCATTAAGTTGATTTGACCTTGAAAAGTCAGTCAAGGTCATACGGTTACTCCGTACCTAACACCGGTGTAAATTTCTTAAAAATCCATTCGCGTCAAATAATTTAGCAATTTTTTGTCATTTTTTGGTTTAAATAGGTAGATTAGACATTGGACAACTGTTTAGCACTAAAAAAACCTGACTCAAATATGGAAAAGTATGTGAAAAATAGATCATAATATGTAGTTAACCTTGAAATTGCATTTTGAGCAATTTATTATGTCGCGACACTTTTCGACTCTTAAAATCATTAACAGGAAGTGGTTTAACATTTATGAAATGGTTCCATAAAGCACCTTTATGAGTCCCTCATCACTTTGCATGCCTTACTTTTTCTATTTGTATTGTAGTTTAGGAGGAGATGTACCAACAAACTTTATGGTGTAAGGGGAGATAACTCCGTAACTATAAATAGTTTCGCTTAACGGACTAAATTTGAAATTTGTTTTTCATGACCGATATACTACCTTAAGTATCAAAATGATATGTCGCGAAACAAAAAAGTAGAATTTGTGGCGGATGAATAATAATAATAATAATAATCAGAAGAATTGCTAGAAGGTCTTTACGACCATAGTCGTGAAAGACCTTAATAATCAGAAGAATTGCTAGAAGGTCTTTACGACCGTAGTCGTGAAAGACCTTAATAAGGACCGGTCGACATTTTTTCATCTGATTTTGACTAAAAATGATTAAAAGTAGTACAATTAACATGTTTTGACCACTTTTAGTGAAAAAATGTCAAATTTCACATTTTTGGGTAAAAGGGGGGATAAATTTTCATTTTTTTCATTTTTTATATCTGAGACCCTTAAATAGTAAAAAAGTGTTGGAAAAGTGTCATTAAGTTGATTTGACCTTGAAAAGTCAGTCAAGGTCATACGGTTACTCCGTACCTAACACCGGTGTAAATTTCTTAAAAATCCATTCGCGTCAAATAATTTAGCAATTTTTTGTCATTTTTTGGTTTAAATAGGTAGATTAGACATTGGACAACTGTTTAGCACTAAAAAAACCTGACTCAAATATGGAAAAGTATGTGAAAAATAGATCATAATATGTAGTTAACCTTGAAATTGCATTTTGAGCAATTTATTATGTCGCGACACTTTTCGACTCTTAAAATCATTAACAGGAAGTGGTTTAACATTTATGAAATGGTTCCATAAAGCACCTTTATGAGTCCCTCATCACTTTGCATGCCTTACTTTTTCTATTTGTATTGTAGTTTAGGAGGAGATGTACCAACAAACTTTATGGTGTAAGGGGAGATAACTCCGTAACTATAAATAGTTTCGCTTAACGGACTAAATTTGAAATTTGTTTTTCATGACCGATATACTACCTTAAGTATCAAAATGATATGTCGCGAAACAAAAAAGTAGAATTTGTGGCGGATGAATAATAATAATAATAATAATCAGAAGAATTGCTAGAAGGTCTTTACGACCATAGTCGTGAAAGACCTTAATAATCAGAAGAATTGCTAGAAGGTCTTTACGACCGTAGTCGTGAAAGACCTTAATAAGGACCGGTCGACATTTTTTCATCTGATTTTGACTAAAAATGATTAAAAGTAGTACAATTAACATGTTTTGACCACTTTTAGTGAAAAAATGTCAAATTTCACATTTTTGGGTAAAAGGGGGGATAAATTTTCATTTTTTTCATTTTTTATATCTGAGACCCTTAAATAGTAAAAAAGTGTTGGAAAAGTGTCATTAAGTTGATTTGACCTTGAAAAGTCAGTCAAGGTCATACGGTTACTCCGTACCTAACACCGGTGTAAATTTCTTAAAAATCCATTCGCGTCAAATAATTTAGCAATTTTTTGTCATTTTTTGGTTTAAATAGGTAGATTAGACATTGGACAACTGTTTAGCACTAAAAAAACCTGACTCAAATATGGAAAAGTATGTGAAAAATAGATCATAATATGTAGTTAACCTTGAAATTGCATTTTGAGCAATTTATTATGTCGCGACACTTTTCGACTCTTAAAATCATTAACAGGAAGTGGTTTAACATTTATGAAATGGTTCCATAAAGCACCTTTATGAGTCCCTCATCACTTTGCATGCCTTACTTTTTCTATTTGTATTGTAGTTTAGGAGGAGATGTACCAACAAACTTTATGGTGTAAGGGGAGATAACTCCGTAACTATAAATAGTTTCGCTTAACGGACTAAATTTGAAATTTGTTTTTCATGACCGATATACTACCTTAAGTATCAAAATGATATGTCGCGAAACAAAAAAGTAGAATTTGTGGCGGATGAATAATAATAATAATAATAATCAGAAGAATTGCTAGAAGGTCTTTACGACCATAGTCGTGAAAGACCTTAATAATCAGAAGAATTGCTAGAAGGTCTTTACGACCGTAGTCGTGAAAGACCTTAATAAGGACCGGTCGACATTTTTTCATCTGATTTTGACTAAAAATGATTAAAAGTAGTACAATTAACATGTTTTGACCACTTTTAGTGAAAAAATGTCAAATTTCACATTTTTGGGTAAAAGGGGGGATAAATTTTCATTTTTTTCATTTTTTATATCTGAGACCCTTAAATAGTACAAAAGTGTTGGAAAAGTGTCATTAAGTTGATTTGACCTTGAAAAGTCAGTCAAGGTCATACGGTTACTCCGTACCTAACACCGGTGTAAATTTCTTAAAAATCCATTCGCGTCAAATAATTTAGCAATTTTTTGTCATTTTTTGGTTTAAATAGGTAGATTAGACATTGGACAACTGTTTAGCACTAAAAAAACCTGACTCAAATATGGAAAAGTATGTGAAAAATAGATCATAATATGTAGTTAACCTTGAAATTGCATTTTGAGCAATTTATTATGTCGCGACACTTTTCGACTCTTAAAATCATTAACAGGAAGTGGTTTAACATTTATGAAATGGTTCCATAAAGCACCTTTATGAGTCCCTCATCACTTTGCATGCCTTACTTTTTCTATTTGTATTGTAGTTTAGGAGGAGATGTACCAACAAACTTTATGGTGTAAGGGGAGATAACTCCGTAACTATAAATAGTTTCGCTTAACGGACTAAATTTGAAATTTGTTTTTCATGACCGATATACTACCTTAAGTATCAAAATGATATGTCGCGAAACAAAAAAGTAGAATTTGTGGCGGATGAATAATAATAATAATAATAATCAGAAGAATTGCTAGAAGGTCTTTACGACCATAGTCGTGAAAGACCTTAATAATCAGAAGAATTGCTAGAAGGTCTTTACGACCGTAGTCGTGAAAGACCTTAATAAGGACCGGTCGACATTTTTTCATCTGATTTTGACTAAAAATGATTAAAAGTAGTACAATTAACATGTTTTGACCACTTTTAGTGAAAAAATGTCAAATTTCACATTTTTGGGTAAAAGGGGGGATAAATTTTCATTTTTTTCATTTTTTATATCTGAGACCCTTAAATAGTAAAAAAGTGTTGGAAAAGTGTCATTAAGTTGATTTGACCTTGAAAAGTCAGTCAAGGTCATACGGTTACTCCGTACCTAACACCGGTGTAAATTTCTTAAAAATCCATTCGCGTCAAATAATTTAGCAATTTTTTGTCATTTTTTGGTTTAAATAGGTAGATTAGACATTGGACAACTGTTTAGCACTAAAAAAACCTGACTCAAATATGGAAAAGTATGTGAAAAATAGATCATAATATGTAGTTAACCTTGAAATTGCATTTTGAGCAATTTATTATGTCGCGACACTTTTCGACTCTTAAAATCATTAACAGGAAGTGGTTTAACATTTATGAAATGGTTCCATAAAGCACCTTTATGAGTCCCTCATCACTTTGCATGCCTTACTTTTTCTATTTGTATTGTAGTTTAGGAGGAGATGTACCAACAAACTTTATGGTGTAAGGGGAGATAACTCCGTAACTATAAATAGTTTCGCTTAACGGACTAAATTTGAAATTTGTTTTTCATGACCGATATACTACCTTAAGTATCAAAATGATATGTCGCGAAACAAAAAAGTAGAATTTGTGGCGGATGAATAATAATAATAATAATAATCAGAAGAATTGCTAGAAGGTCTTTACGACCGTAGTCGTGAAAGACCTTAATAATCAGAAGAATTGCTAGAAGGTCTTTACGACCGTAGTCGTGAAAGACCTTAATAAGGACCGGTCGACATTTTTTCATCTGATTTTGACTAAAAATGATTAAAAGTAGTACAATTAACATGTTTTGACCACTTTTAGTGAAAAAATGTCAAATTTCACATTTTTGGGTAAAAGGGGGGATAAATTTTCATTTTTTTCATTTTTTATATCTGAGACCCTTAAATAGTAAAAAAGTGTTGGAAAAGTGTCATTAAGTTGATTTGACCTTGAAAAGTCAGTCAAGGTCATACGGTTACTCCGTACCTAACACCGGTGTAAATTTCTTAAAAATCCATTCGCGTCAAATAATTTAGCAATTTTTTGTCATTTTTTGGTTTAAATAGGTAGATTAGACATTGGACAACTGTTTAGCACTAAAAAAACCTGACTCAAATATGGAAAAGTATGTGAAAAATAGATCATAATATGTAGTTAACCTTGAAATTGCATTTTGAGCAATTTATTATGTCGCGACACTTTTCGACTCTTAAAATCATTAACAGGAAGTGGTTTAACATTTATGAAATGGTTCCATAAAGCACCTTTATGAGTCCCTCATCACTTTGCATGCCTTACTTTTTCTATTTGTATTGTAGTTTAGGAGGAGATGTACCAACAAACTTTATGGTGTAAGGGGAGATAACTCCGTAACTATAAATAGTTTCGCTTAACGGACTAAATTTGAAATTTGTTTTTCATGACCGATATACTACCTTAAGTATCAAAATGATATGTCGCGAAACAAAAAAGTAGAATTTGTGGCGGATGAATAATAATAATAATAATAATCAGAAGAATTGCTAGAAGGTCTTTACGACCGTAGTCGTGAAAGACCTTAATAATCAGAAGAATTGCTAGAAGGTCTTTACGACCGTAGTCGTGAAAGACCTTAATAAGGACCGGTCGACATTTTTTCATCTGATTTTGACTAAAAATGATTAAAAGTAGTACAATTAACATGTTTTGACCACTTTTAGTGAAAAAATGTCAAATTTCACATTTTTGGGTAAAAGGGGGGATAAATTTTCATTTTTTTCATTTTTTATATCTGAGACCCTTAAATAGTAAAAAAGTGTTGGAAAAGTGTCATTAAGTTGATTTGACCTTGAAAAGTCAGTCAAGGTCATACGGTTACTCCGTACCTAACACCGGTGTAAATTTCTTAAAAATCCATTCGCGTCAAATAATTTAGCAATTTTTTGTCATTTTTTGGTTTAAATAGGTAGATTAGACATTGGACAACTGTTTAGCACTAAAAAAACCTGACTCAAATATGGAAAAGTATGTGAAAAATAGATCATAATATGTAGTTAACCTTGAAATTGCATTTTGAGCAATTTATTATGTCGCGACACTTTTCGACTCTTAAAATCATTAACAGGAAGTGGTTTAACATTTATGAAATGGTTCCATAAAGCACCTTTATGAGTCCCTCATCACTTTGCATGCCTTACTTTTTCTATTTGTATTGTAGTTTAGGAGGAGATGTACCAACAAACTTTATGGTGTAAGGGGAGATAACTCCGTAACTATAAATAGTTTCGCTTAACGGACTAAATTTGAAATTTGTTTTTCATGACCGATATACTACCTTAAGTATCAAAATGATATGTCGCGAAACAAAAAAGTAGAATTTGTGGCGGATGAATAATAATAATAATAATAATCAGAAGAATTGCTAGAAGGTCTTTACGACCGTAGTCGTGAAAGACCTTAATAATCAGAAGAATTGCTAGAAGGTCTTTACGACCGTAGTCGTGAAAGACCTTAATAAGGACCGGTCGACATTTTTTCATCTGATTTTGACTAAAAATGATTAAAAGTAGTACAATTAACATGTTTTGACCACTTTTAGTGAAAAAATGTCAAATTTCACATTTTTGGGTAAAAGGGGGGATAAATTTTCATTTTTTTCATTTTTTATATCTGAGACCCTTAAATAGTAAAAAAGTGTTGGAAAAGTGTCATTAAGTTGATTTGACCTTGAAAAGTCAGTCAAGGTCATACGGTTACTCCGTACCTAACACCGGTGTAAATTTCTTAAAAATCCATTCGCGTCAAATAATTTAGCAATTTTTTGTCATTTTTTGGTTTAAATAGGTAGATTAGACATTGGACAACTGTTTAGCACTAAAAAAACCTGACTCAAATATGGAAAAGTATGTGAAAAATAGATCATAATATGTAGTTAACCTTGAAATTGCATTTTGAGCAATTTATTATGTCGCGACACTTTTCGACTCTTAAAATCATTAACAGGAAGTGGTTTAACATTTATGAAATGGTTCCATAAAGCACCTTTATGAGTCCCTCATCACTTTGCATGCCTTACTTTTTCTATTTGTATTGTAGTTTAGGAGGAGATGTACCAACAAACTTTATGGTGTAAGGGGAGATAACTCCGTAACTATAAATAGTTTCGCTTAACGGACTAAATTTGAAATTTGTTTTTCATGACCGATATACTACCTTAAGTATCAAAATGATATGTCGCGAAACAAAAAAGTAGAATTTGTGGCGGATGAATAATAATAATAATAATAATCAGAAGAATTGCTAGAAGGTCTTTACGACCGTAGTCGTGAAAGACCTTAATAATCAGAAGAATTGCTAGAAGGTCTTTACGACCGTAGTCGTGAAAGACCTTAATAAGGACCGGTCGACATTTTTTCATCTGATTTTGACTAAAAATGATTAAAAGTAGTACAATTAACATGTTTTGACCACTTTTAGTGAAAAAATGTCAAATTTCACATTTTTGGGTAAAAGGGGGGATAAATTTTCATTTTTTTCATTTTTTATATCTGAGACCCTTAAATAGTAAAAAAGTGTTGGAAAAGTGTCATTAAGTTGATTTGACCTTGAAAAGTCAGTCAAGGTCATACGGTTACTCCGTACCTAACACCGGTGTAAATTTCTTAAAAATCCATTCGCGTCAAATAATTTAGCAATTTTTTGTCATTTTTTGGTTTAAATAGGTAGATTAGACATTGGACAACTGTTTAGCACTAAAAAAACCTGACTCAAATATGGAAAAGTATGTGAAAAATAGATCATAATATGTAGTTAACCTTGAAATTGCATTTTGAGCAATTTATTATGTCGCGACACTTTTCGACTCTTAAAATCATTAACAGGAAGTGGTTTAACATTTATGAAATGGTTCCATAAAGCACCTTTATGAGTCCCTCATCACTTTGCATGCCTTACTTTTTCTATTTGTATTGTAGTTTAGGAGGAGATGTACCAACAAACTTTATGGTGTAAGGGGAGATAACTCCGTAACTATAAATAGTTTCGCTTAACGGACTAAATTTGAAATTTGTTTTTCATGACCGATATACTACCTTAAGTATCAAAATGATATGTCGCGAAACAAAAAAGTAGAATTTGTGGCGGATGAATAATAATAATAATAATAATCAGAAGAATTGCTAGAAGGTCTTTACGACCGTAGTCGTGAAAGACCTTAATAATCAGAAGAATTGCTAGAAGGTCTTTACGACCGTAGTCGTGAAAGACCTTAATAAGGACCGGTCGACATTTTTTCATCTGATTTTGACTAAAAATGATTAAAAGTAGTACAATTAACATGTTTTGACCACTTTTAGTGAAAAAATGTCAAATTTCACATTTTTGGGTAAAAGGGGGGATAAATTTTCATTTTTTTCATTTTTTATATCTGAGACCCTTAAATAGTAAAAAAGTGTTGGAAAAGTGTCATTAAGTTGATTTGACCTTGAAAAGTCAGTCAAGGTCATACGGTTACTCCGTACCTAACACCGGTGTAAATTTCTTAAAAATCCATTCGCGTCAAATAATTTAGCAATTTTTTGTCATTTTTTGGTTTAAATAGGTAGATTAGACATTGGACAACTGTTTAGCACTAAAAAAACCTGACTCAAATATGGAAAAGTATGTGAAAAATAGATCATAATATGTAGTTAACCTTGAAATTGCATTTTGAGCAATTTATTATGTCGCGACACTTTTCGACTCTTAAAATCATTAACAGGAAGTGGTTTAACATTTATGAAATGGTTCCATAAAGCACCTTTATGAGTCCCTCATCACTTTGCATGCCTTACTTTTTCTATTTGTATTGTAGTTTAGGAGGAGATGTACCAACAAACTTTATGGTGTAAGGGGAGATAACTCCGTAACTATAAATAGTTTCGCTTAACGGACTAAATTTGAAATTTGTTTTTCATGACCGATATACTACCTTAAGTATCAAAATGATATGTCGCGAAACAAAAAAGTAGAATTTGTGGCGGATGAATAATAATAATAATAATAATCAGAAGAATTGCTAGAAGGTCTTTACGACCGTAGTCGTGAAAGACCTTAATAATCAGAAGAATTGCTAGAAGGTCTTTACGACCGTAGTCGTGAAAGACCTTAATAAGGACCGGTCGACATTTTTTCATCTGATTTTGACTAAAAATGATTAAAAGTAGTACAATTAACATGTTTTGACCACTTTTAGTGAAAAAATGTCAAATTTCACATTTTTGGGTAAAAGGGGGGATAAATTTTCATTTTTTTCATTTTTTATATCTGAGACCCTTAAATAGTAAAAAAGTGTTGGAAAAGTGTCATTAAGTTGATTTGACCTTGAAAAGTCAGTCAAGGTCATACGGTTACTCCGTACCTAACACCGGTGTAAATTTCTTAAAAATCCATTCGCGTCAAATAATTTAGCAATTTTTTGTCATTTTTTGGTTTAAATAGGTAGATTAGACATTGGACAACTGTTTAGCACTAAAAAAACCTGACTCAAATATGGAAAAGTATGTGAAAAATAGATCATAATATGTAGTTAACCTTGAAATTGCATTTTGAGCAATTTATTATGTCGCGACACTTTTCGACTCTTAAAATCATTAACAGGAAGTGGTTTAACATTTATGAAATGGTTCCATAAAGCACCTTTATGAGTCCCTCATCACTTTGCATGCCTTACTTTTTCTATTTGTATTGTAGTTTAGGAGGAGATGTACCAACAAACTTTATGGTGTAAGGGGAGATAACTCCGTAACTATAAATAGTTTCGCTTAACGGACTAAATTTGAAATTTGTTTTTCATGACCGATATACTACCTTAAGTATCAAAATGATATGTCGCGAAACAAAAAAGTAGAATTTGTGGCGGATGAATAATAATAATAATAATAATCAGAAGAATTGCTAGAAGGTCTTTACGACCGTAGTCGTGAAAGACCTTAATAATCAGAAGAATTGCTAGAAGGTCTTTACGACCGTAGTCGTGAAAGACCTTAATAAGGACCGGTCGACATTTTTTCATCTGATTTTGACTAAAAATGATTAAAAGTAGTACAATTAACATGTTTTGACCACTTTTAGTGAAAAAATGTCAAATTTCACATTTTTGGGTAAAAGGGGGGATAAATTTTCATTTTTTTCATTTTTTATATCTGAGACCCTTAAATAGTAAAAAAGTGTTGGAAAAGTGTCATTAAGTTGATTTGACCTTGAAAAGTCAGTCAAGGTCATACGGTTACTCCGTACCTAACACCGGTGTAAATTTCTTAAAAATCCATTCGCGTCAAATAATTTAGCAATTTTTTGTCATTTTTTGGTTTAAATAGGTAGATTAGACATTGGACAACTGTTTAGCACTAAAAAAACCTGACTCAAATATGGAAAAGTATGTGAAAAATAGATCATAATATGTAGTTAACCTTGAAATTGCATTTTGAGCAATTTATTATGTCGCGACACTTTTCGACTCTTAAAATCATTAACAGGAAGTGGTTTAACATTTATGAAATGGTTCCATAAAGCACCTTTATGAGTCCCTCATCACTTTGCATGCCTTACTTTTTCTATTTGTATTGTAGTTTAGGAGGAGATGTACCAACAAACTTTATGGTGTAAGGGGAGATAACTCCGTAACTATAAATAGTTTCGCTTAACGGACTAAATTTGAAATTTGTTTTTCATGACCGATATACTACCTTAAGTATCAAAATGATATGTCGCGAAACAAAAAAGTAGAATTTGTGGCGGATGAATAATAATAATAATAATAATCAGAAGAATTGCTAGAAGGTCTTTACGACCGTAGTCGTGAAAGACCTTAATAATCAGAAGAATTGCTAGAAGGTCTTTACGACCGTAGTCGTGAAAGACCTTAATAAGGACCGGTCGACATTTTTTCATCTGATTTTGACTAAAAATGATTAAAAGTAGTACAATTAACATGTTTTGACCACTTTTAGTGAAAAAATGTCAAATTTCACATTTTTGGGTAAAAGGGGGGATAAATTTTCATTTTTTTCATTTTTTATATCTGAGACCCTTAAATAGTAAAAAAGTGTTGGAAAAGTGTCATTAAGTTGATTTGACCTTGAAAAGTCAGTCAAGGTCATACGGTTACTCCGTACCTAACACCGGTGTAAATTTCTTAAAAATCCATTCGCGTCAAATAATTTAGCAATTTTTTGTCATTTTTTGGTTTAAATAGGTAGATTAGACATTGGACAACTGTTTAGCACTAAAAAAACCTGACTCAAATATGGAAAAATATGTGAAAAATAGATCATAATATGTAGTTAACCTTGAAATTGCATTTTGAGCAATTTATTATGTCGCGACACTTTTCGACTCTTAAAATCATTAACAGGAAGTGGTTTAACATTTATGAAATGGTTCCATAAAGCACCTTTATGAGTCCCTCATCACTTTGCATGCCTTACTTTTTCTATTTGTATTGTAGTTTAGGAGGAGATGTACCAACAAACTTTATGGTGTAAGGGGAGATAACTCCGTAACTATAAATAGTTTCGCTTAACGGACTAAATTTGAAATTTGTTTTTCATGACCGATATACTACCTTAAGTATCAAAATGATATGTCGCGAAACAAAAAAGTAGAATTTGTGGCGGATGAATAATAATAATAATAATAATCAGAAGAATTGCTAGAAGGTCTTTACGACCGTAGTCGTGAAAGACCTTAATAATCAGAAGAATTGCTAGAAGGTCTTTACGACCGTAGTCGTGAAAGACCTTAATAAGGACCGGTCGACATTTTTTCATCTGATTTTGACTAAAAATGATTAAAAGTAGTACAATTAACATGTTTTGACCACTTTTAGTGAAAAAATGTCAAATTTCACATTTTTGGGTAAAAGGGGGGATAAATTTTCATTTTTTTCATTTTTTATATCTGAGACCCTTAAATAGTAAAAAAGTGTTGGAAAAGTGTCATTAAGTTGATTTGACCTTGAAAAGTCAGTCAAGGTCATACGGTTACTCCGTACCTAACACCGGTGTAAATTTCTTAAAAATCCATTCGCGTCAAATAATTTAGCAATTTTTTGTCATTTTTTGGTTTAAATAGGTAGATTAGACATTGGACAACTGTTTAGCACTAAAAAAACCTGACTCAAATATGGAAAAGTATGTGAAAAATAGATCATAATATGTAGTTAACCTTGAAATTGCATTTTGAGCAATTTATTATGTCGCGACACTTTTCGACTCTTAAAATCATTAACAGGAAGTGGTTTAACATTTATGAAATGGTTCCATAAAGCACCTTTATGAGTCCCTCATCACTTTGCATGCCTTACTTTTTCTATTTGTATTGTAGTTTAGGAGGAGATGTACCAACAAACTTTATGGTGTAAGGGGAGATAACTCCGTAACTATAAATAGTTTCGCTTAACGGACTAAATTTGAAATTTGTTTTTCATGACCGATATACTACCTTAAGTATCAAAATGATATGTCGCGAAACAAAAAAGTAGAATTTGTGGAGGATGAATAATAATAATAATAATAATCAGAAGAATTGCTAGAAGGTCTTTACGACCGTAGTCGTGAAAGACCTTAATAATCAGAAGAATTGCTAGAAGGTCTTTACGACCGTAGTCGTGAAAGACCTTAATAAGGACCGGTCGACATTTTTTCATCTGATTTTGACTAAAAATGATTAAAAGTAGTACAATTAACATGTTTTGACCACTTTTAGTGAAAAAATGTCAAATTTCACATTTTTGGGTAAAAGGGGGGATAAATTTTCATTTTTTTCATTTTTTATATCTGAGACCCTTAAATAGTAAAAAAGTGTTGGAAAAGTGTCATTAAGTTGATTTGACCTTGAAAAGTCAGTCAAGGTCATACGGTTACTCCGTACCTAACACCGGTGTAAATTTCTTAAAAATCCATTCGCGTCAAATAATTTAGCAATTTTTTGTCATTTTTTGGTTTAAATAGGTAGATTAGACATTGGACAACTGTTTAGCACTAAAAAAACCTGACTCAAATATGGAAAAGTATGTGAAAAATAGATCATAATATGTAGTTAACCTTGAAATTGCATTTTGAGCAATTTATTATGTCGCGACACTTTTCGACTCTTAAAATCATTAACAGGAAGTGGTTTAACATTTATGAAATGGTTCCATAAAGCACCTTTATGAGTCCCTCATCACTTTGCATGCCTTACTTTTTCTATTTGTATTGTAGTTTAGGAGGAGATGTACCAACAAACTTTATGGTGTAAGGGGAGATAACTCCGTAACTATAAATAGTTTCGCTTAACGGACTAAATTTGAAATTTGTTTTTCATGACCGATATACTACCTTAAGTATCAAAATGATATGTCGCGAAACAAAAAAGTAGAATTTGTGGCGGATGAATAATAATAATAATAATAATCAGAAGAATTGCTAGAAGGTCTTTACGACCGTAGTCGTGAAAGACCTTAATAATCAGAAGAATTGCTAGAAGGTCTTTACGACCGTAGTCGTGAAAGACCTTAATAAGGACCGGTCGACATTTTTTCATCTGATTTTGACTAAAAATGATTAAAAGTAGTACAATTAACATGTTTTGACCACTTTTAGTGAAAAAATGTCAAATTTCACATTTTTGGGTAAAAGGGGGGATAAATTTTCATTTTTTTCATTTTTTATATCTGAGACCCTTAAATAGTAAAAAAGTGTTGGAAAAGTGTCATTAAGTTGATTTGACCTTGAAAAGTCAGTCAAGGTCATACGGTTACTCCGTACCTAACACCGGTGTAAATTTCTTAAAAATCCATTCGCGTCAAATAATTTAGCAATTTTTTGTCATTTTTTGGTTTAAATAGGTAGATTAGACATTGGACAACTGTTTAGCACTAAAAAAACCTGACTCAAATATGGAAAAGTATGTGAAAAATAGATCATAATATGTAGTTAACCTTGAAATTGCATTTTGAGCAATTTATTATGTCGCGACACTTTTCGACTCTTAAAATCATTAACAGGAAGTGGTTTAACATTTATGAAATGGTTCCATAAAGCACCTTTATGAGTCCCTCATCACTTTGCATGCCTTACTTTTTCTATTTGTATTGTAGTTTAGGAGGAGATGTACCAACAAACTTTATGGTGTAAGGGGAGATAACTCCGTAACTATAAATAGTTTCGCTTAACGGACTAAATTTGAAATTTGTTTTTCATGACCGATATACTACCTTAAGTATCAAAATGATATGTCGCGAAACAAAAAAGTAGAATTTGTGGCGGATGAATAATAATAATAATAATAATCAGAAGAATTGCTAGAAGGTCTTTACGACCGTAGTCGTGAAAGACCTTAATAATCAGAAGAATTGCTAGAAGGTCTTTACGACCGTAGTCGTGAAAGACCTTAATAAGGACCGGTCGACATTTTTTCATCTGATTTTGACTAAAAATGATTAAAAGTAGTACAATTAACATGTTTTGACCACTTTTAGTGAAAAAATGTCAAATTTCACATTTTTGGGTAAAAGGGGGGATAAATTTTCATTTTTTTCATTTTTTATATCTGAGACCCTTAAATAGTAAAAAAGTGTTGGAAAAGTGTCATTAAGTTGATTTGACCTTGAAAAGTCAGTCAAGGTCATACGGTTACTCCGTACCTAACACCGGTGTAAATTTCTTAAAAATCCATTCGCGTCAAATAATTTAGCAATTTTTTGTCATTTTTTGGTTTAAATAGGTAGATTAGACATTGGACAACTGTTTAGCACTAAAAAAACCTGACTCAAATATGGAAAAGTATGTGAAAAATAGATCATAATATGTAGTTAACCTTGAAATTGCATTTTGAGCAATTTATTATGTCGCGACACTTTTCGACTCTTAAAATCATTAACAGGAAGTGGTTTAACATTTATGAAATGGTTCCATAAAGCACCTTTATGAGTCCCTCATCACTTTGCATGCCTTACTTTTTCTATTTGTATTGTAGTTTAGGAGGAGATGTACCAACAAACTTTATGGTGTAAGGGGAGATAACTCCGTAACTATAAATAGTTTCGCTTAACGGACTAAATTTGAAATTTGTTTTTCATGACCGATATACTACCTTAAGTATCAAAATGATATGTCGCGAAACAAAAAAGTAGAATTTGTGGCGGATGAATAATAATAATAATAATAATCAGAAGAATTGCTAGAAGGTCTTTACGACCGTAGTCGTGAAAGACCTTAATAATCAGAAGAATTGCTAGAAGGTCTTTACGACCGTAGTCGTGAAAGACCTTAATAAGGACCGGTCGACATTTTTTCATCTGATTTTGACTAAAAATGATTAAAAGTAGTACAATTAACATGTTTTGACCACTTTTAGTGAAAAAATGTCAAATTTCACATTTTTGGGTAAAAGGGGGGATAAATTTTCATTTTTTTCATTTTTTATATCTGAGACCCTTAAATAGTAAAAAAGTGTTGGAAAAGTGTCATTAAGTTGATTTGACCTTGAAAAGTCAGTCAAGGTCATACGGTTACTCCGTACCTAACACCGGTGTAAATTTCTTAAAAATCCATTCGCGTCAAATAATTTAGCAATTTTTTGTCATTTTTTGGTTTAAATAGGTAGATTAGACATTGGACAACTGTTTAGCACTAAAAAAACCTGACTCAAATATGGAAAAGTATGTGAAAAATAGATCATAATATGTAGTTAACCTTGAAATTGCATTTTGAGCAATTTATTATGTCGCGACACTTTTCGACTCTTAAAATCATTAACAGGAAGTGGTTTAACATTTATGAAATGGTTCCATAAAGCACCTTTATGAGTCCCTCATCACTTTGCATGCCTTACTTTTTCTATTTGTATTGTAGTTTAGGAGGAGATGTACCAACAAACTTTATGGTGTAAGGGGAGATAACTCCGTAACTATAAATAGTTTCGCTTAACGGACTAAATTTGAAATTTGTTTTTCATGACCGATATACTACCTTAAGTATCAAAATGATATGTCGCGAAACAAAAAAGTAGAATTTGTGGCGGATGAATAATAATAATAATAATAATCAGAAGAATTGCTAGAAGGTCTTTACGACCGTAGTCGTGAAAGACCTTAATAATCAGAAGAATTGCTAGAAGGTCTTTACGACCGTAGTCGTGAAAGACCTTAATAAGGACCGGTCGACATTTTTTCATCTGATTTTGACTAAAAATGATTAAAAGTAGTACAATTAACATGTTTTGACCACTTTTAGTGAAAAAATGTCAAATTTCACATTTTTGGGTAAAAGGGGGGATAAATTTTCATTTTTTTCATTTTTTATATCTGAGACCCTTAAATAGTAAAAAAGTGTTGGAAAAGTGTCATTAAGTTGATTTGACCTTGAAAAGTCAGTCAAGGTCATACGGTTACTCCGTACCTAACACCGGTGTAAATTTCTTAAAAATCCATTCGCGTCAAATAATTTAGCAATTTTTTGTCATTTTTTGGTTTAAATAGGTAGATTAGACATTGGACAACTGTTTAGCACTAAAAAAACCTGACTCAAATATGGAAAAGTATGTGAAAAATAGATCATAATATGTAGTTAACCTTGAAATTGCATTTTGAGCAATTTATTATGTCGCGACACTTTTCGACTCTTAAAATCATTAACAGGAAGTGGTTTAACATTTATGAAATGGTTCCATAAAGCACCTTTATGAGTCCCTCATCACTTTGCATGCCTTACTTTTTCTATTTGTATTGTAGTTTAGGAGGAGATGTACCAACAAACTTTATGGTGTAAGGGGAGATAACTCCGTAACTATAAATAGTTTCGCTTAACGGACTAAATTTGAAATTTGTTTTTCATGACCGATATACTACCTTAAGTATCAAAATGATATGTCGCGAAACAAAAAAGTAGAATTTGTGGCGGATGAATAATAATAATAATAATAATCAGAAGAATTGCTAGAAGGTCTTTACGACCGTAGTCGTGAAAGACCTTAATAATCAGAAGAATTGCTAGAAGGTCTTTACGACCGTAGTCGTGAAAGACCTTAATAAGGACCGGTCGACATTTTTTCATCTGATTTTGACTAAAAATGATTAAAAGTAGTACAATTAACATGTTTTGACCACTTTTAGTGAAAAAATGTCAAATTTCACATTTTTGGGTAAAAGGGGGGATAAATTTTCATTTTTTTCATTTTTTATATCTGAGACCCTTAAATAGTAAAAAAGTGTTGGAAAAGTGTCATTAAGTTGATTTGACCTTGAAAAGTCAGTCAAGGTCATACGGTTACTCCGTACCTAACACCGGTGTAAATTTCTTAAAAATCCATTCGCGTCAAATAATTTAGCAATTTTTTGTCATTTTTTGGTTTAAATAGGTAGATTAGACATTGGACAACTGTTTAGCACTAAAAAAACCTGACTCAAATATGGAAAAGTATGTGAAAAATAGATCATAATATGTAGTTAACCTTGAAATTGCATTTTGAGCAATTTATTATGTCGCGACACTTTTCGACTCTTAAAATCATTAACAGGAAGTGGTTTAACATTTATGAAATGGTTCCATAAAGCACCTTTATGAGTCCCTCATCACTTTGCATGCCTTACTTTTTCTATTTGTATTGTAGTTTAGGAGGAGATGTACCAACAAACTTTATGGTGTAAGGGGAGATAACTCCGTAACTATAAATAGTTTCGCTTAACGGACTAAATTTGAAATTTGTTTTTCATGACCGATATACTACCTTAAGTATCAAAATGATATGTCGCGAAACAAAAAAGTAGAATTTGTGGCGGATGAATAATAATAATAATAATAATCAGAAGAATTGCTAGAAGGTCTTTACGACCGTAGTCGTGAAAGACCTTAATAATCAGAAGAATTGCTAGAAGGTCTTTACGACCGTA
Source organism: Arcuatula senhousia (assembly GCA_963971305.1). Lineage (NCBI taxonomy): Eukaryota > Metazoa > Mollusca > Bivalvia > Mytilida > Mytilidae > Arcuatula > Arcuatula senhousia. The sequence goes on from CAXARO010001526.1 coordinate 24,186, forward strand.
GTCGTGAAAGACCTTAATAAGGACCGGTCGACATTTTTTCATCTGATTTTGACTAAAAATGATTAAAAGTAGTACAATTAACATGTTTTGACCACTTTTAGTGAAAAAATGTCAAATTTCACATTTTTGGGTAAAAGGGGGGATAAATTTTCATTTTTTTCATTTTTTATATCTGAGACCCTTAAATAGTAAAAAAGTGTTGGAAAAGTGTCATTAAGTTGATTTGACCTTGAAAAGTCAGTCAAGGTCATACGGTTACTCCGTACCTAACACCGGTGTAAATTTCTTAAAAATCCATTCGCGTCAAATAATTTAGCAATTTTTTGTCATTTTTTGGTTTAAATAGGTAGATTAGACATTGGACAACTGTTTAGCACTAAAAAAACCTGACTCAAATATGGAAAAGTATGTGAAAAATAGATCATAATATGTAGTTAACCTTGAAATTGCATTTTGAGCAATTTATTATGTCGCGACACTTTTCGACTCTTAAAATCATTAACAGGAAGTGGTTTAACATTTATGAAATGGTTCCATAAAGCACCTTTATGAGTCCCTCATCACTTTGCATGCCTTACTTTTTCTATTTGTATTGTAGTTTAGGAGGAGATGTACCAACAAACTTTATGGTGTAAGGGGAGATAACTCCGTAACTATAAATAGTTTCGCTTAACGGACTAAATTTGAAATTTGTTTTTCATGACCGATATACTACCTTAAGTATCAAAATGATATGTCGCGAAACAAAAAAGTAGAATTTGTGGCGGATGAATAATAATAATAATAATAATCAGAAGAATTGCTAGAAGGTCTTTACGACCGTAGTCGTGAAAGACCTTAATAATCAGAAGAATTGCTAGAAGGTCTTTACGACCGTAGTCGTGAAAGACCTTAATAAGGACCGGTCGACATTTTTTCATCTGATTTTGACTAAAAATGATTAAAAGTAGTACAATTAACATGTTTTGACCACTTTTAGTGAAAAAATGTCAAATTTCACATTTTTGGGTAAAAGGGGGGATAAATTTTCATTTTTTTCATTTTTTATATCTGAGACCCTTAAATAGTAAAAAAGTGTTGGAAAAGTGTCATTAAGTTGATTTGACCTTGAAAAGTCAGTCAAGGTCATACGGTTACTCCGTACCTAACACCGGTGTAAATTTCTTAAAAATCCATTCGCGTCAAATAATTTAGCAATTTTTTGTCATTTTTTGGTTTAAATAGGTAGATTAGACATTGGACAACTGTTTAGCACTAAAAAAACCTGACTCAAATATGGAAAAGTATGTGAAAAATAGATCATAATATGTAGTTAACCTTGAAATTGCATTTTGAGCAATTTATTATGTCGCGACACTTTTCGACTCTTAAAATCATTAACAGGAAGTGGTTTAACATTTATGAAATGGTTCCATAAAGCACCTTTATGAGTCCCTCATCACTTTGCATGCCTTACTTTTTCTATTTGTATTGTAGTTTAGGAGGAGATGTACCAACAAACTTTATGGTGTAAGGGGAGATAACTCCGTAACTATAAATAGTTTCGCTTAACGGACTAAATTTGAAATTTGTTTTTCATGACCGATATACTACCTTAAGTATCAAAATGATATGTCGCGAAACAAAAAAGTAGAATTTGTGGCGGATGAATAATAATAATAATAATAATCAGAAGAATTGCTAGAAGGTCTTTACGACCGTAGTCGTGAAAGACCTTAATAATCAGAAGAATTGCTAGAAGGTCTTTACGACCGTAGTCGTGAAAGACCTTAATAAGGACCGGTCGACATTTTTTCATCTGATTTTGACTAAAAATGATTAAAAGTAGTACAATTAACATGTTTTGACCACTTTTAGTGAAAAAATGTCAAATTTCACATTTTTGGGTAAAAGGGGGGATAAATTTTCATTTTTTTCATTTTTTATATCTGAGACCCTTAAATAGTAAAAAAGTGTTGGAAAAGTGTCATTAAGTTGATTTGACCTTGAAAAGTCAGTCAAGGTCATACGGTTACTCCGTACCTAACACCGGTGTAAATTTCTTAAAAATCCATTCGCGTCAAATAATTTAGCAATTTTTTGTCATTTTTTGGTTTAAATAGGTAGATTAGACATTGGACAACTGTTTAGCACTAAAAAAACCTGACTCAAATATGGAAAAGTATGTGAAAAATAGATCATAATATGTAGTTAACCTTGAAATTGCATTTTGAGCAATTTATTATGTCGCGACACTTTTCGACTCTTAAAATCATTAACAGGAAGTGGTTTAACATTTATGAAATGGTTCCATAAAGCACCTTTATGAGTCCCTCATCACTTTGCATGCCTTACTTTTTCTATTTGTATTGTAGTTTAGGAGGAGATGTACCAACAAACTTTATGGTGTAAGGGGAGATAACTCCGTAACTATAAATAGTTTCGCTTAACGGACTAAATTTGAAATTTGTTTTTCATGACCGATATACTACCTTAAGTATCAAAATGATATGTCGCGAAACAAAAAAGTAGAATTTGTGGCGGATGAATAATAATAATAATAATAATCAGAAGAATTGCTAGAAGGTCTTTACGACCGTAGTCGTGAAAGACCTTAATAATCAGAAGAATTGCTAGAAGGTCTTTACGACCGTAGTCGTGAAAGACCTTAATAAGGACCGGTCGACATTTTTTCATCTGATTTTGACTAAAAATGATTAAAAGTAGTACAATTAACATGTTTTGACCACTTTTAGTGAAAAAATGTCAAATTTCACATTTTTGGGTAAAAGGGGGGATAAATTTTCATTTTTTTCATTTTTTATATCTGAGACCCTTAAATAGTAAAAAAGTGTTGGAAAAGTGTCATTAAGTTGATTTGACCTTGAAAAGTCAGTCAAGGTCATACGGTTACTCCGTACCTAACACCGGTGTAAATTTCTTAAAAATCCATTCGCGTCAAATAATTTAGCAATTTTTTGTCATTTTTTGGTTTAAATAGGTAGATTAGACATTGGACAACTGTTTAGCACTAAAAAAACCTGACTCAAATATGGAAAAGTATGTGAAAAATAGATCATAATATGTAGTTAACCTTGAAATTGCATTTTGAGCAATTTATTATGTCGCGACACTTTTCGACTCTTAAAATCATTAACAGGAAGTGGTTTAACATTTATGAAATGGTTCCATAAAGCACCTTTATGAGTCCCTCATCACTTTGCATGCCTTACTTTTTCTATTTGTATTGTAGTTTAGGAGGAGATGTACCAACAAACTTTATGGTGTAAGGGGAGATAACTCCGTAACTATAAATAGTTTCGCTTAACGGACTAAATTTGAAATTTGTTTTTCATGACCGATATACTACCTTAAGTATCAAAATGATATGTCGCGAAACAAAAAAGTAGAATTTGTGGCGGATGAATAATAATAATAATAATAATCAGAAGAATTGCTAGAAGGTCTTTACGACCGTAGTCGTGAAAGACCTTAATAATCAGAAGAATTGCTAGAAGGTCTTTACGACCGTAGTCGTGAAAGACCTTAATAAGGACCGGTCGACATTTTTTCATCTGATTTTGACTAAAAATGATTAAAAGTAGTACAATTAACATGTTTTGACCACTTTTAGTGAAAAAATGTCAAATTTCACATTTTTGGGTAAAAGGGGGGATAAATTTTCATTTTTTTCATTTTTTATATCTGAGACCCTTAAATAGTAAAAAAGTGTTGGAAAAGTGTCATTAAGTTGATTTGACCTTGAAAAGTCAGTCAAGGTCATACGGTTACTCCGTACCTAACACCGGTGTAAATTTCTTAAAAATCCATTCGCGTCAAATAATTTAGCAATTTTTTGTCATTTTTTGGTTTAAATAGGTAGATTAGACATTGGACAACTGTTTAGCACTAAAAAAACCTGACTCAAATATGGAAAAGTATGTGAAAAATAGATCATAATATGTAGTTAACCTTGAAATTGCATTTTGAGCAATTTATTATGTCGCGACACTTTTCGACTCTTAAAATCATTAACAGGAAGTGGTTTAACATTTATGAAATGGTTCCATAAAGCACCTTTATGAGTCCCTCATCACTTTGCATGCCTTACTTTTTCTATTTGTATTGTAGTTTAGGAGGAGATGTACCAACAAACTTTATGGTGTAAGGGGAGATAACTCCGTAACTATAAATAGTTTCGCTTAACGGACTAAATTTGAAATTTGTTTTTCATGACCGATATACTACCTTAAGTATCAAAATGATATGTCGCGAAACAAAAAAGTAGAATTTGTGGCGGATGAATAATAATAATAATAATAATCAGAAGAATTGCTAGAAGGTCTTTACGACCGTAGTCGTGAAAGACCTTAATAATCAGAAGAATTGCTAGAAGGTCTTTACGACCGTAGTCGTGAAAGACCTTAATAAGGACCGGTCGACATTTTTTCATCTGATTTTGACTAAAAATGATTAAAAGTAGTACAATTAACATGTTTTGACCACTTTTAGTGAAAAAATGTCAAATTTCACATTTTTGGGTAAAAGGGGGGATAAATTTTCATTTTTTTCATTTTTTATATCTGAGACCCTTAAATAGTAAAAAAGTGTTGGAAAAGTGTCATTAAGTTGATTTGACCTTGAAAAGTCAGTCAAGGTCATAGGGTTACTCCGTACCTAACACCGGTGTAAATTTCTTAAAAATCCATTCGCGTCAAATAATTTAGCAATTTTTTGTCATTTTTTGGTTTAAATAGGTAGATTAGACATTGGACAACTGTTTAGCACTAAAAAAACCTGACTCAAATATGGAAAAGTATGTGAAAAATAGATCATAATATGTAGTTAACCTTGAAATTGCATTTTGAGCAATTTATTATGTCGCGACACTTTTCGACTCTTAAAATCATTAACAGGAAGTGGTTTAACATTTATGAAATGGTTCCATAAAGCACCTTTATGAGTCCCTCATCACTTTGCATGCCTTACTTTTTCTATTTGTATTGTAGTTTAGGAGGAGATGTACCAACAAACTTTATGGTGTAAGGGGAGATAACTCCGTAACTATAAATAGTTTCGCTTAACGGACTAAATTTGAAATTTGTTTTTCATGACCGATATACTACCTTAAGTATCAAAATGATATGTCGCGAAACAAAAAAGTAGAATTTGTGGCGGATGAATAATAATAATAATAATAATCAGAAGAATTGCTAGAAGGTCTTTACGACCGTAGTCGTGAAAGACCTTAATAATCAGAAGAATTGCTAGAAGGTCTTTACGACCGTAGTCGTGAAAGACCTTAATAAGGACCGGTCGACATTTTTTCATCTGATTTTGACTAAAAATGATTAAAAGTAGTACAATTAACATGTTTTGACCACTTTTAGTGAAAAAATGTCAAATTTCACATTTTTGGGTAAAAGGGGGGATAAATTTTCATTTTTTTCATTTTTTATATCTGAGACCCTTAAATAGTAAAAAAGTGTTGGAAAAGTGTCATTAAGTTGATTTGACCTTGAAAAGTCAGTCAAGGTCATACGGTTACTCCGTACCTAACACCGGTGTAAATTTCTTAAAAATCCATTCGCGTCAAATAATTTAGCAATTTTTTGTCATTTTTTGGTTTAAATAGGTAGATTAGACATTGGACAACTGTTTAGCACTAAAAAAACCTGACTCAAATATGGAAAAGTATGTGAAAAATAGATCATAATATGTAGTTAACCTTGAAATTGCATTTTGAGCAATTTATTATGTCGCGACACTTTTCGACTCTTAAAATCATTAACAGGAAGTGGTTTAACATTTATGAAATGGTTCCATAAAGCACCTTTATGAGTCCCTCATCACTTTGCATGCCTTACTTTTTCTATTTGTATTGTAGTTTAGGAGGAGATGTACCAACAAACTTTATGGTGTAAGGGGAGATAACTCCGTAACTATAAATAGTTTCGCTTAACGGACTAAATTTGAAATTTGTTTTTCATGACCGATATACTACCTTAAGTATCAAAATGATATGTCGCGAAACAAAAAAGTAGAATTTGTGGCGGATGAATAATAATAATAATAATAATCAGAAGAATTGCTAGAAGGTCTTTACGACCGTAGTCGTGAAAGACCTTAATAATCAGAAGAATTGCTAGAAGGTCTTTACGACCGTAGTCGTGAAAGACCTTAATAAGGACCGGTCGACATTTTTTCATCTGATTTTGACTAAAAATGATTAAAAGTAGTACAATTAACATGTTTTGACCACTTTTAGTGAAAAAATGTCAAATTTCACATTTTTGGGTAAAAGGGGGGATAAATTTTCATTTTTTTCATTTTTTATATCTGAGACCCTTAAATAGTAAAAAAGTGTTGGAAAAGTGTCATTAAGTTGATTTGACCTTGAAAAGTCAGTCAAGGTCATACGGTTACTCCGTACCTAACACCGGTGTAAATTTCTTAAAAATCCATTCGCGTCAAATAATTTAGCAATTTTTTGTCATTTTTTGGTTTAAATAGGTAGATTAGACATTGGACAACTGTTTAGCACTAAAAAAACCTGACTCAAATATGGAAAAGTATGTGAAAAATAGATCATAATATGTAGTTAACCTTGAAATTGCATTTTGAGCAATTTATTATGTCGCGACACTTTTCGACTCTTAAAATCATTAACAGGAAGTGGTTTAACATTTATGAAATGGTTCCATAAAGCACCTTTATGAGTCCCTCATCACTTTGCATGCCTTACTTTTTCTATTTGTATTGTAGTTTAGGAGGAGATGTACCAACAAACTTTATGGTGTAAGGGGAGATAACTCCGTAACTATAAATAGTTTCGCTTAACGGACTAAATTTGAAATTTGTTTTTCATGACCGATATACTACCTTAAGTATCAAAATGATATGTCGCGAAACAAAAAAGTAGAATTTGTGGCGGATGAATAATAATAATAATAATAATCAGAAGAATTGCTAGAAGGTCTTTACGACCGTAGTCGTGAAAGACCTTAATAATCAGAAGAATTGCTAGAAGGTCTTTACGACCGTAGTCGTGAAAGACCTTAATAAGGACCGGTCGACATTTTTTCATCTGATTTTGACTAAAAATGATTAAAAGTAGTACAATTAACATGTTTTGACCACTTTTAGTGAAAAAATGTCAAATTTCACATTTTTGGGTAAAAGGGGGGATAAATTTTCATTTTTTTCATTTTTTATATCTGAGACCCTTAAATAGTAAAAAAGTGTTGGAAAAGTGTCATTAAGTTGATTTGACCTTGAAAAGTCAGTCAAGGTCATACGGTTACTCCGTACCTAACACCGGTGTAAATTTCTTAAAAATCCATTCGCGTCAAATAATTTAGCAATTTTTTGTCATTTTTTGGTTTAAATAGGTAGATTAGACATTGGACAACTGTTTAGCACTAAAAAAACCTGACTCAAATATGGAAAAGTATGTGAAAAATAGATCATAATATGTAGTTAACCTTGAAATTGCATTTTGAGCAATTTATTATGTCGCGACACTTTTCGACTCTTAAAATCATTAACAGGAAGTGGTTTAACATTTATGAAATGGTTCCATAAAGCACCTTTATGAGTCCCTCATCACTTTGCATGCCTTACTTTTTCTATTTGTATTGTAGTTTAGGAGGAGATGTACCAACAAACTTTATGGTGTAAGGGGAGATAACTCCGTAACTATAAATAGTTTCGCTTAACGGACTAAATTTGAAATTTGTTTTTCATGACCGATATACTACCTTAAGTATCAAAATGATATGTCGCGAAACAAAAAAGTAGAATTTGTGGCGGATGAATAATAATAATAATAATAATCAGAAGAATTGCTAGAAGGTCTTTACGACCGTAGTCGTGAAAGACCTTAATAATCAGAAGAATTGCTAGAAGGTCTTTACGACCGTAGTCGTGAAAGACCTTAATAAGGACCGGTCGACATTTTTTCATCTGATTTTGACTAAAAATGATTAAAAGTAGTACAATTAACATGTTTTGACCACTTTTAGTGAAAAAATGTCAAATTTCACATTTTTGGGTAAAAGGGGGGATAAATTTTCATTTTTTTCATTTTTTATATCTGAGACCCTTAAATAGTAAAAAAGTGTTGGAAAAGTGTCATTAAGTTGATTTGACCTTGAAAAGTCAGTCAAGGTCATACGGTTACTCCGTACCTAACACCGGTGTAAATTTCTTAAAAATCCATTCGCGTCAAATAATTTAGCAATTTTTTGTCATTTTTTGGTTTAAATAGGTAGATTAGACATTGGACAACTGTTTAGCACTAAAAAAACCTGACTCAAATATGGAAAAGTATGTGAAAAATAGATCATAATATGTAGTTAACCTTGAAATTGCATTTTGAGCAATTTATTATGTCGCGACACTTTTCGACTCTTAAAATCATTAACAGGAAGTGGTTTAACATTTATGAAATGGTTCCATAAAGCACCTTTATGAGTCCCTCATCACTTTGCATGCCTTACTTTTTCTATTTGTATTGTAGTTTAGGAGGAGATGTACCAACAAACTTTATGGTGTAAGGGGAGATAACTCCGTAACTATAAATAGTTTCGCTTAACGGACTAAATTTGAAATTTGTTTTTCATGACCGATATACTACCTTAAGTATCAAAATGATATGTCGCGAAACAAAAAAGTAGAATTTGTGGCGGATGAATAATAATAATAATAATAATCAGAAGAATTGCTAGAAGGTCTTTACGACCGTAGTCGTGAAAGACCTTAATAATCAGAAGAATTGCTAGAAGGTCTTTACGACCGTAGTCGTGAAAGACCTTAATAAGGACCGGTCGACATTTTTTCATCTGATTTTGACTAAAAATGATTAAAAGTAGTACAATTAACATGTTTTGACCACTTTTAGTGAAAAAATGTCAAATTTCACATTTTTGGGTAAAAGGGGGGATAAATTTTCATTTTTTTCATTTTTTATATCTGAGACCCTTAAATAGTAAAAAAGTGTTGGAAAAGTGTCATTAAGTTGATTTGACCTTGAAAAGTCAGTCAAGGTCATACGGTTACTCCGTACCTAACACCGGTGTAAATTTCTTAAAAATCCATTCGCGTCAAATAATTTAGCAATTTTTTGTCATTTTTTGGTTTAAATAGGTAGATTAGACATTGGACAACTGTTTAGCACTAAAAAAACCTGACTCAAATATGGAAAAGTATGTGAAAAATAGATCATAATATGTAGTTAACCTTGAAATTGCATTTTGAGCAATTTATTATGTCGCGACACTTTTCGACTCTTAAAATCATTAACAGGAAGTGGTTTAACATTTATGAAATGGTTCCATAAAGCACCTTTATGAGTCCCTCATCACTTTGCATGCCTTACTTTTTCTATTTGTATTGTAGTTTAGGAGGAGATGTACCAACAAACTTTATGGTGTAAGGGGAGATAACTCCGTAACTATAAATAGTTTCGCTTAACGGACTAAATTTGAAATTTGTTTTTCATGACCGATATACTACCTTAAGTATCAAAATGATATGTCGCGAAACAAAAAAGTAGAATTTGTGGCGGATGAATAATAATAATAATAATAATCAGAAGAATTGCTAGAAGGTCTTTACGACCGTAGTCGTGAAAGACCTTAATAATCAGAAGAATTGCTAGAAGGTCTTTACGACCGTAGTCGTGAAAGACCTTAATAAGGACCGGTCGACATTTTTTCATCTGATTTTGACTAAAAATGATTAAAAGTAGTACAATTAACATGTTTTGACCACTTTTAGTGAAAAAATGTCAAATTTCACATTTTTGGGTAAAAGGGGGGATAAATTTTCATTTTTTTCATTTTTTATATCTGAGACCCTTAAATAGTAAAAAAGTGTTGGAAAAGTGTCATTAAGTTGATTTGACCTTGAAAAGTCAGTCAAGGTCATACGGTTACTCCGTACCTAACACCGGTGTAAATTTCTTAAAAATCCATTCGCGTCAAATAATTTAGCAATTTTTTGTCATTTTTTGGTTTAAATAGGTAGATTAGACATTGGACAACTGTTTAGCACTAAAAAAACCTGACTCAAATATGGAAAAGTATGTGAAAAATAGATCATAATATGTAGTTAACCTTGAAATTGCATTTTGAGCAATTTATTATGTCGCGACACTTTTCGACTCTTAAAATCATTAACAGGAAGTGGTTTAACATTTATGAAATGGTTCCATAAAGCACCTTTATGAGTCCCTCATCACTTTGCATGCCTTACTTTTTCTATTTGTATTGTAGTTTAGGAGGAGATGTACCAACAAACTTTATGGTGTAAGGGGAGATAACTCCGTAACTATAAATAGTTTCGCTTAACGGACTAAATTTGAAATTTGTTTTTCATGACCGATATACTACCTTAAGTATCAAAATGATATGTCGCGAAACAAAAAAGTAGAATTTGTGGCGGATGAATAATAATAATAATAATAATCAGAAGAATTGCTAGAAGGTCTTTACGACCGTAGTCGTGAAAGACCTTAATAATCAGAAGAATTGCTAGAAGGTCTTTACGACCGTAGTCGTGAAAGACCTTAATAAGGACCGGTCGACATTTTTTCATCTGATTTTGACTAAAAATGATTAAAAGTAGTACAATTAACATGTTTTGACCACTTTTAGTGAAAAAATGTCAAATTTCACATTTTTGGGTAAAAGGGGGGATAAATTTTCATTTTTTTCATTTTTTATATCTGAGACCCTTAAATAGTAAAAAAGTGTTGGAAAAGTGTCATTAAGTTGATTTGACCTTGAAAAGTCAGTCAAGGTCATACGGTTACTCCGTACCTAACACCGGTGTAAATTTCTTAAAAATCCATTCGCGTCAAATAATTTAGCAATTTTTTGTCATTTTTTGGTTTAAATAGGTAGATTAGACATTGGACAACTGTTTAGCACTAAAAAAACCTGACTCAAATATGGAAAAGTATGTGAAAAATAGATCATAATATGTAGTTAACCTTGAAATTGCATTTTGAGCAATTTATTATGTCGCGACACTTTTCGACTCTTAAAATCATTAACAGGAAGTGGTTTAACATTTATGAAATGGTTCCATAAAGCACCTTTATGAGTCCCTCATCACTTTGCATGCCTTACTTTTTCTATTTGTATTGTAGTTTAGGAGGAGATGTACCAACAAACTTTATGGTGTAAGGGGAGATAACTCCGTAACTATAAATAGTTTCGCTTAACGGACTAAATTTGAAATTTGTTTTTCATGACCGATATACTACCTTAAGTATCAAAATGATATGTCGCGAAACAAAAAAGTAGAATTTGTGGCGGATGAATAATAATAATAATAATAATCAGAAGAATTGCTAGAAGGTCTTTACGACCGTAGTCGTGAAAGACCTTAATAATCAGAAGAATTGCTAGAAGGTCTTTACGACCGTAGTCGTGAAAGACCTTAATAAGGACCGGTCGACATTTTTTCATCTGATTTTGACTAAAAATGATTAAAAGTAGTACAATTAACATGTTTTGACCACTTTTAGTGAAAAAATGTCAAATTTCACATTTTTGGGTAAAAGGGGGGATAAATTTTCATTTTTTTCATTTTTTATATCTGAGACCCTTAAATAGTAAAAAAGTGTTGGAAAAGTGTCATTAAGTTGATTTGACCTTGAAAAGTCAGTCAAGGTCATACGGTTACTCCGTACCTAACACCGGTGTAAATTTCTTAAAAATCCATTCGCGTCAAATAATTTAGCAATTTTTTGTCATTTTTTGGTTTAAATAGGTAGATTAGACATTGGACAACTGTTTAGCACTAAAAAAACCTGACTCAAATATGGAAAAGTATGTGAAAAATAGATCATAATATGTAGTTAACCTTGAAATTGCATTTTGAGCAATTTATTATGTCGCGACACTTTTCGACTCTTAAAATCATTAACAGGAAGTGGTTTAACATTTATGAAATGGTTCCATAAAGCACCTTTATGAGTCCCTCATCACTTTGCATGCCTTACTTTTTCTATTTGTATTGTAGTTTAGGAGGAGATGTACCAACAAACTTTATGGTGTAAGGGGAGATAACTCCGTAACTATAAATAGTTTCGCTTAACGGACTAAATTTGAAATTTGTTTTTCATGACCGATATACTACCTTAAGTATCAAAATGATATGTCGCGAAACAAAAAAGTAGAATTTGTGGCGGATGAATAATAATAATAATAATAATCAGAAGAATTGCTAGAAGGTCTTTACGACCGTAGTCGTGAAAGACCTTAATAATCAGAAGAATTGCTAGAAGGTCTTTACGACCGTAGTCGTGAAAGACCTTAATAAGGACCGGTCGACATTTTTTCATCTGATTTTGACTAAAAATGATTAAAAGTAGTACAATTAACATGTTTTGACCACTTTTAGTGAAAAAATGTCAAATTTCACATTTTTGGGTAAAAGGGGGGATAAATTTTCATTTTTTTCATTTTTTATATCTGAGACCCTTAAATAGTAAAAAAGTGTTGGAAAAGTGTCATTAAGTTGATTTGACCTTGAAAAGTCAGTCAAGGTCATACGGTTACTCCGTACCTAACACCGGTGTAAATTTCTTAAAAATCCATTCGCGTCAAATAATTTAGCAATTTTTTGTCATTTTTTGGTTTAAATAGGTAGATTAGACATTGGACAACTGTTTAGCACTAAAAAAACCTGACTCAAATATGGAAAAGTATGTGAAAAATAGATCATAATATGTAGTTAACCTTGAAATTGCATTTTGAGCAATTTATTATGTCGCGACACTTTTCGACTCTTAAAATCATTAACAGGAAGTGGTTTAACATTTATGAAATGGTTCCATAAAGCACCTTTATGAGTCCCTCATCACTTTGCATGCCTTACTTTTTCTATTTGTATTGTAGTTTAGGAGGAGATGTACCAACAAACTTTATGGTGTAAGGGGAGATAACTCCGTAACTATAAATAGTTTCGCTTAACGGACTAAATTTGAAATTTGTTTTTCATGACCGATATACTACCTTAAGTATCAAAATGATATGTCGCGAAACAAAAAAGTAGAATTTGTGGCGGATGAATAATAATAATAATAATAATCAGAAGAATTGCTAGAAGGTCTTTACGACCGTAGTCGTGAAAGACCTTAATAATCAGAAGAATTGCTAGAAGGTCTTTACGACCGTAGTCGTGAAAGACCTTAATAAGGACCGGTCGACATTTTTTCATCTGATTTTGACTAAAAATGATTAAAAGTAGTACAATTAACATGTTTTGACCACTTTTAGTGAAAAAATGTCAAATTTCACATTTTTGGGTAAAAGGGGGGATAAATTTTCATTTTTTTCATTTTTTATATCTGAGACCCTTAAATAGTACAAAAGTGTTGGAAAAGTGTCATTAAGTTGATTTGACCTTGAAAAGTCAGTCAAGGTCATACGGTTACTCCGTACCTAACACCGGTGTAAATTTCTTAAAAATCCATTCGCGTCAAATAATTTAGCAATTTTTTGTCATTTTTTGGTTTAAATAGGTAGATTAGACATTGGACAACTGTTTAGCACTAAAAAAACCTGACTCAAATATGGAAAAGTATGTGAAAAATAGATCATAATATGTAGTTAACCTTGAAATTGCATTTTGAGCAATTTATTATGTCGCGACACTTTTCGACTCTTAAAATCATTAACAGGAAGTGGTTTAACATTTATGAAATGGTTCCATAAAGCACCTTTATGAGTCCCTCATCACTTTGCATGCCTTACTTTTTCTATTTGTATTGTAGTTTAGGAGGAGATGTACCAACAAACTTTATGGTGTAAGGGGAGATAACTCCGTAACTATAAATAGTTTCGCTTAACGGACTAAATTTGAAATTTGTTTTTCATGACCGATATACTACCTTAAGTATCAAAATGATATGTCGCGAAACAAAAAAGTAGAATTTGTGGCGGATGAATAATAATAATAATAATAATCAGAAGAATTGCTAGAAGGTCTTTACGACCGTAGTCGTGAAAGACCTTAATAATCAGAAGAATTGCTAGAAGGTCTTTACGACCGTAGTCGTGAAAGACCTTAATAAGGACCGGTCGACATTTTTTCATCTGATTTTGACTAAAAATGATTAAAAGTAGTACAATTAACATGTTTTGACCACTTTTAGTGAAAAAATGTCAAATTTCACATTTTTGGGTAAAAGGGGGGATAAATTTTCATTTTTTTCATTTTTTATATCTGAGACCCTTAAATAGTACAAAAGTGTTGGAAAAGTGTCATTAAGTTGATTTGACCTTGAAAAGTCAGTCAAGGTCATACGGTTACTCCGTACCTAACACCGGTGTAAATTTCTTAAAAATCCATTCGCGTCAAATAATTTAGCAATTTTTTGTCATTTTTTGGTTTAAATAGGTAGATTAGACATTGGACAACTGTTTAGCACTAAAAAAACCTGACTCAAATATGGAAAAGTATGTGAAAAATAGATCATAATATGTAGTTAACCTTGAAATTGCATTTTGAGCAATTTATTATGTCGCGACACTTTTCGACTCTTAAAATCATTAACAGGAAGTGGTTTAACATTTATGAAATGGTTCCATAAAGCACCTTTATGAGTCCCTCATCACTTTGCATGCCTTACTTTTTCTATTTGTATTGTAGTTTAGGAGGAGATGTACCAACAAACTTTATGGTGTAAGGGGAGATAACTCCGTAACTATAAATAGTTTCGCTTAACGGACTAAATTTGAAATTTGTTTTTCATGACCGATATACTACCTTAAGTATCAAAATGATATGTCGCGAAACAAAAAAGTAGAATTTGTGGCGGATGAATAATAATAATAATAATAATCAGAAGAATTGCTAGAAGGTCTTTACGACCGTAGTCGTGAAAGACCTTAATAATCAGAAGAATTGCTAGAAGGTCTTTACGACCGTAGTCGTGAAAGACCTTAATAAGGACCGGTCGACATTTTTTCATCTGATTTTGACTAAAAATGATTAAAAGTAGTACAATTAACATGTTTTGACCACTTTTAGTGAAAAAATGTCAAATTTCACATTTTTGGGTAAAAGGGGGGATAAATTTTCATTTTTTTCATTTTTTATATCTGAGACCCTTAAATAGTAAAAAAGTGTTGGAAAAGTGTCATTAAGTTGATTTGACCTTGAAAAGTCAGTCAAGGTCATACGGTTACTCCGTACCTAACACCGGTGTAAATTTCTTAAAAATCCATTCGCGTCAAATAATTTAGCAATTTTTTGTCATTTTTTGGTTTAAATAGGTAGATTAGACATTGGACAACTGTTTAGCACTAAAAAAACCTGACTCAAATATGGAAAAGTATGTGAAAAATAGATCATAATATGTAGTTAACCTTGAAATTGCATTTTGAGCAATTTATTATGTCGCGACACTTTTCGACTCTTAAAATCATTAACAGGAAGTGGTTTAACATTTATGAAATGGTTCCATAAAGCACCTTTATGAGTCCCTCATCACTTTGCATGCCTTACTTTTTCTATTTGTATTGTAGTTTAGGAGGAGATGTACCAACAAACTTTATGGTGTAAGGGGAGATAACTCCGTAACTATAAATAGTTTCGCTTAACGGACTAAATTTGAAATTTGTTTTTCATGACCGATATACTACCTTAAGTATCAAAATGATATGTCGCGAAACAAAAAAGTAGAATTTGTGGCGGATGAATAATAATAATAATAATAATCAGAAGAATTGCTAGAAGGTCTTTACGACCGTAGTCGTGAAAGACCTTAATAATCAGAAGAATTGCTAGAAGGTCTTTACGACCGTAGTCGTGAAAGACCTTAATAAGGACCGGTCGACATTTTTTCATCTGATTTTGACTAAAAATGATTAAAAGTAGTACAATTAACATGTTTTGACCACTTTTAGTGAAAAAATGTCAAATTTCACATTTTTGGGTAAAAGGGGGGATAAATTTTCATTTTTTTCATTTTTTATATCTGAGACCCTTAAATAGTACAAAAGTGTTGGAAAAGTGTCATTAAGTTGATTTGACCTTGAAAAGTCAGTCAAGGTCATACGGTTACTCCGTACCTAACACCGGTGTAAATTTCTTAAAAATCCATTCGCGTCAAATAATTTAGCAATTTTTTGTCATTTTTTGGTTTAAATAGGTAGATTAGACATTGGACAACTGTTTAGCACTAAAAAAACCTGACTCAAATATGGAAAAGTATGTGAAAAATAGATCATAATATGTAGTTAACCTTGAAATTGCATTTTGAGCAATTTATTATGTCGCGACACTTTTCGACTCTTAAAATCATTAACAGGAAGTGGTTTAACATTTATGAAATGGTTCCATAAAGCACCTTTATGAGTCCCTCATCACTTTGCATGCCTTACTTTTTCTATTTGTATTGTAGTTTAGGAGGAGATGTACCAACAAACTTTATGGTGTAAGGGGAGATAACTCCGTAACTATAAATAGTTTCGCTTAACGGACTAAATTTGAAATTTGTTTTTCATGACCGATATACTACCTTAAGTATCAAAATGATATGTCGCGAAACAAAAAAGTAGAATTTGTGGCGGATGAATAATAATAATAATAATAATCAGAAGAATTGCTAGAAGGTCTTTACGACCGTAGTCGTGAAAGACCTTAATAATCAGAAGAATTGCTAGAAGGTCTTTACGACCGTAGTCGTGAAAGACCTTAATAAGGACCGGTCGACATTTTTTCATCTGATTTTGACTAAAAATGATTAAAAGTAGTACAATTAACATGTTTTGACCACTTTTAGTGAAAAAATGTCAAATTTCACATTTTTGGGTAAAAGGGGGGATAAATTTTCATTTTTTTCATTTTTTATATCTGAGACCCTTAAATAGTAAAAAAG
Organism: Arcuatula senhousia; assembly: GCA_963971305.1. NCBI lineage: Eukaryota > Metazoa > Mollusca > Bivalvia > Mytilida > Mytilidae > Arcuatula > Arcuatula senhousia. The sequence goes on from CAXARO010001526.1 coordinate 41,065, forward strand.
TGTTGGAAAAGTGTCATTAAGTTGATTTGACCTTGAAAAGTCAGTCAAGGTCATACGGTTACTCCGTACCTAACACCGGTGTAAATTTCTTAAAAATCCATTCGCGTCAAATAATTTAGCAATTTTTTGTCATTTTTTGGTTTAAATAGGTAGATTAGACATTGGACAACTGTTTAGCACTAAAAAAACCTGACTCAAATATGGAAAAGTATGTGAAAAATAGATCATAATATGTAGTTAACCTTGAAATTGCATTTTGAGCAATTTATTATGTCGCGACACTTTTCGACTCTTAAAATCATTAACAGGAAGTGGTTTAACATTTATGAAATGGTTCCATAAAGCACCTTTATGAGTCCCTCATCACTTTGCATGCCTTACTTTTTCTATTTGTATTGTAGTTTAGGAGGAGATGTACCAACAAACTTTATGGTGTAAGGGGAGATAACTCCGTAACTATAAATAGTTTCGCTTAACGGACTAAATTTGAAATTTGTTTTTCATGACCGATATACTACCTTAAGTATCAAAATGATATGTCGCGAAACAAAAAAGTAGAATTTGTGGCGGATGAATAATAATAATAATAATAATCAGAAGAATTGCTAGAAGGTCTTTACGACCGTAGTCGTGAAAGACCTTAATAATCAGAAGAATTGCTAGAAGGTCTTTACGACCGTAGTCGTGAAAGACCTTAATAAGGACCGGTCGACATTTTTTCATCTGATTTTGACTAAAAATGATTAAAAGTAGTACAATTAACATGTTTTGACCACTTTTAGTGAAAAAATGTCAAATTTCACATTTTTGGGTAAAAGGGGGGATAAATTTTCATTTTTTTCATTTTTTATATCTGAGACCCTTAAATAGTAAAAAAGTGTTGGAAAAGTGTCATTAAGTTGATTTGACCTTGAAAAGTCAGTCAAGGTCATACGGTTACTCCGTACCTAACACCGGTGTAAATTTCTTAAAAATCCATTCGCGTCAAATAATTTAGCAATTTTTTGTCATTTTTTGGTTTAAATAGGTAGATTAGACATTGGACAACTGTTTAGCACTAAAAAAACCTGACTCAAATATGGAAAAGTATGTGAAAAATAGATCATAATATGTAGTTAACCTTGAAATTGCATTTTGAGCAATTTATTATGTCGCGACACTTTTCGACTCTTAAAATCATTAACAGGAAGTGGTTTAACATTTATGAAATGGTTCCATAAAGCACCTTTATGAGTCCCTCATCACTTTGCATGCCTTACTTTTTCTATTTGTATTGTAGTTTAGGAGGAGATGTACCAACAAACTTTATGGTGTAAGGGGAGATAACTCCGTAACTATAAATAGTTTCGCTTAACGGACTAAATTTGAAATTTGTTTTTCATGACCGATATACTACCTTAAGTATCAAAATGATATGTCGCGAAACAAAAAAGTAGAATTTGTGGCGGATGAATAATAATAATAATAATAATCAGAAGAATTGCTAGAAGGTCTTTACGACCGTAGTCGTGAAAGACCTTAATAATCAGAAGAATTGCTAGAAGGTCTTTACGACCGTAGTCGTGAAAGACCTTAATAAGGACCGGTCGACATTTTTTCATCTGATTTTGACTAAAAATGATTAAAAGTAGTACAATTAACATGTTTTGACCACTTTTAGTGAAAAAATGTCAAATTTCACATTTTTGGGTAAAAGGGGGGATAAATTTTCATTTTTTTCATTTTTTATATCTGAGACCCTTAAATAGTAAAAAAGTGTTGGAAAAGTGTCATTAAGTTGATTTGACCTTGAAAAGTCAGTCAAGGTCATACGGTTACTCCGTACCTAACACCGGTGTAAATTTCTTAAAAATCCATTCGCGTCAAATAATTTAGCAATTTTTTGTCATTTTTTGGTTTAAATAGGTAGATTAGACATTGGACAACTGTTTAGCACTAAAAAAACCTGACTCAAATATGGAAAAGTATGTGAAAAATAGATCATAATATGTAGTTAACCTTGAAATTGCATTTTGAGCAATTTATTATGTCGCGACACTTTTCGACTCTTAAAATCATTAACAGGAAGTGGTTTAACATTTATGAAATGGTTCCATAAAGCACCTTTATGAGTCCCTCATCACTTTGCATGCCTTACTTTTTCTATTTGTATTGTAGTTTAGGAGGAGATGTACCAACAAACTTTATGGTGTAAGGGGAGATAACTCCGTAACTATAAATAGTTTCGCTTAACGGACTAAATTTGAAATTTGTTTTTCATGACCGATATACTACCTTAAGTATCAAAATGATATGTCGCGAAACAAAAAAGTAGAATTTGTGGCGGATGAATAATAATAATAATAATAATCAGAAGAATTGCTAGAAGGTCTTTACGACCGTAGTCGTGAAAGACCTTAATAATCAGAAGAATTGCTAGAAGGTCTTTACGACCGTAGTCGTGAAAGACCTTAATAAGGACCGGTCGACATTTTTTCATCTGATTTTGACTAAAAATGATTAAAAGTAGTACAATTAACATGTTTTGACCACTTTTAGTGAAAAAATGTCAAATTTCACATTTTTGGGTAAAAGGGGGGATAAATTTTCATTTTTTTCATTTTTTATATCTGAGACCCTTAAATAGTAAAAAAGTGTTGGAAAAGTGTCATTAAGTTGATTTGACCTTGAAAAGTCAGTCAAGGTCATACGGTTACTCCGTACCTAACACCGGTGTAAATTTCTTAAAAATCCATTCGCGTCAAATAATTTAGCAATTTTTTGTCATTTTTTGGTTTAAATAGGTAGATTAGACATTGGACAACTGTTTAGCACTAAAAAAACCTGACTCAAATATGGAAAAGTATGTGAAAAATAGATCATAATATGTAGTTAACCTTGAAATTGCATTTTGAGCAATTTATTATGTCGCGACACTTTTCGACTCTTAAAATCATTAACAGGAAGTGGTTTAACATTTATGAAATGGTTCCATAAAGCACCTTTATGAGTCCCTCATCACTTTGCATGCCTTACTTTTTCTATTTGTATTGTAGTTTAGGAGGAGATGTACCAACAAACTTTATGGTGTAAGGGGAGATAACTCCGTAACTATAAATAGTTTCGCTTAACGGACTAAATTTGAAATTTGTTTTTCATGACCGATATACTACCTTAAGTATCAAAATGATATGTCGCGAAACAAAAAAGTAGAATTTGTGGCGGATGAATAATAATAATAATAATAATCAGAAGAATTGCTAGAAGGTCTTTACGACCGTAGTCGTGAAAGACCTTAATAATCAGAAGAATTGCTAGAAGGTCTTTACGACCGTAGTCGTGAAAGACCTTAATAAGGACCGGTCGACATTTTTTCATCTGATTTTGACTAAAAATGATTAAAAGTAGTACAATTAACATGTTTTGACCACTTTTAGTGAAAAAATGTCAAATTTCACATTTTTGGGTAAAAGGGGGGATAAATTTTCATTTTTTTCATTTTTTATATCTGAGACCCTTAAATAGTAAAAAAGTGTTGGAAAAGTGTCATTAAGTTGATTTGACCTTGAAAAGTCAGTCAAGGTCATACGGTTACTCCGTACCTAACACCGGTGTAAATTTCTTAAAAATCCATTCGCGTCAAATAATTTAGCAATTTTTTGTCATTTTTTGGTTTAAATAGGTAGATTAGACATTGGACAACTGTTTAGCACTAAAAAAACCTGACTCAAATATGGAAAAGTATGTGAAAAATAGATCATAATATGTAGTTAACCTTGAAATTGCATTTTGAGCAATTTATTATGTCGCGACACTTTTCGACTCTTAAAATCATTAACAGGAAGTGGTTTAACATTTATGAAATGGTTCCATAAAGCACCTTTATGAGTCCCTCATCACTTTGCATGCCTTACTTTTTCTATTTGTATTGTAGTTTAGGAGGAGATGTACCAACAAACTTTATGGTGTAAGGGGAGATAACTCCGTAACTATAAATAGTTTCGCTTAACGGACTAAATTTGAAATTTGTTTTTCATGACCGATATACTACCTTAAGTATCAAAATGATATGTCGCGAAACAAAAAAGTAGAATTTGTGGCGGATGAATAATAATAATAATAATAATCAGAAGAATTGCTAGAAGGTCTTTACGACCGTAGTCGTGAAAGACCTTAATAATCAGAAGAATTGCTAGAAGGTCTTTACGACCGTAGTCGTGAAAGACCTTAATAAGGACCGGTCGACATTTTTTCATCTGATTTTGACTAAAAATGATTAAAAGTAGTACAATTAACATGTTTTGACCACTTTTAGTGAAAAAATGTCAAATTTCACATTTTTGGGTAAAAGGGGGGATAAATTTTCATTTTTTTCATTTTTTATATCTGAGACCCTTAAATAGTAAAAAAGTGTTGGAAAAGTGTCATTAAGTTGATTTGACCTTGAAAAGTCAGTCAAGGTCATACGGTTACTCCGTACCTAACACCGGTGTAAATTTCTTAAAAATCCATTCGCGTCAAATAATTTAGCAATTTTTTGTCATTTTTTGGTTTAAATAGGTAGATTAGACATTGGACAACTGTTTAGCACTAAAAAAACCTGACTCAAATATGGAAAAGTATGTGAAAAATAGATCATAATATGTAGTTAACCTTGAAATTGCATTTTGAGCAATTTATTATGTCGCGACACTTTTCGACTCTTAAAATCATTAACAGGAAGTGGTTTAACATTTATGAAATGGTTCCATAAAGCACCTTTATGAGTCCCTCATCACTTTGCATGCCTTACTTTTTCTATTTGTATTGTAGTTTAGGAGGAGATGTACCAACAAACTTTATGGTGTAAGGGGAGATAACTCCGTAACTATAAATAGTTTCGCTTAACGGACTAAATTTGAAATTTGTTTTTCATGACCGATATACTACCTTAAGTATCAAAATGATATGTCGCGAAACAAAAAAGTAGAATTTGTGGCGGATGAATAATAATAATAATAATAATCAGAAGAATTGCTAGAAGGTCTTTACGACCGTAGTCGTGAAAGACCTTAATAATCAGAAGAATTGCTAGAAGGTCTTTACGACCGTAGTCGTGAAAGACCTTAATAAGGACCGGTCGACATTTTTTCATCTGATTTTGACTAAAAATGATTAAAAGTAGTACAATTAACATGTTTTGACCACTTTTAGTGAAAAAATGTCAAATTTCACATTTTTGGGTAAAAGGGGGGATAAATTTTCATTTTTTTCATTTTTTATATCTGAGACCCTTAAATAGTAAAAAAGTGTTGGAAAAGTGTCATTAAGTTGATTTGACCTTGAAAAGTCAGTCAAGGTCATACGGTTACTCCGTACCTAACACCGGTGTAAATTTCTTAAAAATCCATTCGCGTCAAATAATTTAGCAATTTTTTGTCATTTTTTGGTTTAAATAGGTAGATTAGACATTGGACAACTGTTTAGCACTAAAAAAACCTGACTCAAATATGGAAAAGTATGTGAAAAATAGATCATAATATGTAGTTAACCTTGAAATTGCATTTTGAGCAATTTATTATGTCGCGACACTTTTCGACTCTTAAAATCATTAACAGGAAGTGGTTTAACATTTATGAAATGGTTCCATAAAGCACCTTTATGAGTCCCTCATCACTTTGCATGCCTTACTTTTTCTATTTGTATTGTAGTTTAGGAGGAGATGTACCAACAAACTTTATGGTGTAAGGGGAGATAACTCCGTAACTATAAATAGTTTCGCTTAACGGACTAAATTTGAAATTTGTTTTTCATGACCGATATACTACCTTAAGTATCAAAATGATATGTCGCGAAACAAAAAAGTAGAATTTGTGGCGGATGAATAATAATAATAATAATAATCAGAAGAATTGCTAGAAGGTCTTTACGACCGTAGTCGTGAAAGACCTTAATAATCAGAAGAATTGCTAGAAGGTCTTTACGACCGTAGTCGTGAAAGACCTTAATAAGGACCGGTCGACATTTTTTCATCTGATTTTGACTAAAAATGATTAAAAGTAGTACAATTAACATGTTTTGACCACTTTTAGTGAAAAAATGTCAAATTTCACATTTTTGGGTAAAAGGGGGGATAAATTTTCATTTTTTTCATTTTTTATATCTGAGACCCTTAAATAGTAAAAAAGTGTTGGAAAAGTGTCATTAAGTTGATTTGACCTTGAAAAGTCAGTCAAGGTCATACGGTTACTCCGTACCTAACACCGGTGTAAATTTCTTAAAAATCCATTCGCGTCAAATAATTTAGCAATTTTTTGTCATTTTTTGGTTTAAATAGGTAGATTAGACATTGGACAACTGTTTAGCACTAAAAAAACCTGACTCAAATATGGAAAAGTATGTGAAAAATAGATCATAATATGTAGTTAACCTTGAAATTGCATTTTGAGCAATTTATTATGTCGCGACACTTTTCGACTCTTAAAATCATTAACAGGAAGTGGTTTAACATTTATGAAATGGTTCCATAAAGCACCTTTATGAGTCCCTCATCACTTTGCATGCCTTACTTTTTCTATTTGTATTGTAGTTTAGGAGGAGATGTACCAACAAACTTTATGGTGTAAGGGGAGATAACTCCGTAACTATAAATAGTTTCGCTTAACGGACTAAATTTGAAATTTGTTTTTCATGACCGATATACTACCTTAAGTATCAAAATGATATGTCGCGAAACAAAAAAGTAGAATTTGTGGCGGATGAATAATAATAATAATAATAATCAGAAGAATTGCTAGAAGGTCTTTACGACCGTAGTCGTGAAAGACCTTAATAATCAGAAGAATTGCTAGAAGGTCTTTACGACCGTAGTCGTGAAAGACCTTAATAAGGACCGGTCGACATTTTTTCATCTGATTTTGACTAAAAATGATTAAAAGTAGTACAATTAACATGTTTTGACCACTTTTAGTGAAAAAATGTCAAATTTCACATTTTTGGGTAAAAGGGGGGATAAATTTTCATTTTTTTCATTTTTTATATCTGAGACCCTTAAATAGTAAAAAAGTGTTGGAAAAGTGTCATTAAGTTGATTTGACCTTGAAAAGTCAGTCAAGGTCATACGGTTACTCCATACCTAACACCGGTGTAAATTTCTTAAAAATCCATTCGCGTCAAATAATTTAGCAATTTTTTGTCATTTTTTGGTTTAAATAGGTAGATTAGACATTGGACAACTGTTTAGCACTAAAAAAACCTGACTCAAATATGGAAAAGTATGTGAAAAATAGATCATAATATGTAGTTAACCTTGAAATTGCATTTTGAGCAATTTATTATGTCGCGACACTTTTCGACTCTTAAAATCATTAACAGGAAGTGGTTTAACATTTATGAAATGGTTCCATAAAGCACCTTTATGAGTCCCTCATCACTTTGCATGCCTTACTTTTTCTATTTGTATTGTAGTTTAGGAGGAGATGTACCAACAAACTTTATGGTGTAAGGGGAGATAACTCCGTAACTATAAATAGTTTCGCTTAACGGACTAAATTTGAAATTTGTTTTTCATGACCGATATACTACCTTAAGTATCAAAATGATATGTCGCGAAACAAAAAAGTAGAATTTGTGGCGGATGAATAATAATAATAATAATAATCAGAAGAATTGCTAGAAGGTCTTTACGACCGTAGTCGTGAAAGACCTTAATAATCAGAAGAATTGCTAGAAGGTCTTTACAACCGTAGTCGTGAAAGACCTTAATAAGGACCGGTCGACATTTTTTCATCTGATTTTGACTAAAAATGATTAAAAGTAGTACAATTAACATGTTTTGACCACTTTTAGTGAAAAAATGTCAAATTTCACATTTTTGGGTAAAAGGGGGGATAAATTTTCATTTTTTTCATTTTTTATATCTGAGACCCTTAAATAGTAAAAAAGTGTTGGAAAAGTGTCATTAAGTTGATTTGACCTTGAAAAGTCAGTCAAGGTCATACGGTTACTCCGTACCTAACACCGGTGTAAATTTCTTAAAAATCCATTCGCGTCAAATAATTTAGCAATTTTTTGTCATTTTTTGGTTTAAATAGGTAGATTAGACATTGGACAACTGTTTAGCACTAAAAAAACCTGACTCAAATATGGAAAAGTATGTGAAAAATAGATCATAATATGTAGTTAACCTTGAAATTGCATTTTGAGCAATTTATTATGTCGCGACACTTTTCGACTCTTAAAATCATTAACAGGAAGTAGTTTAACATTTATGAAATGGTTCCATAAAGCACCTTTATGAGTCCCTCATCACTTTGCATGCCTTACTTTTTCTATTTGTATTGTAGTTTAGGAGGAGATGTACCAACAAACTTTATGGTGTAAGGGGAGATAACTCCGTAACTATAAATAGTTTCGCTTAACGGACTAAATTTGAAATTTGTTTTTCATGACCGATATACTACCTTAAGTATCAAAATGATATGTCGCGAAACAAAAAAGTAGAATTTGTGGCGGATGAATAATAATAATAATAATAATCAGAAGAATTGCTAGAAGGTCTTTACGACCGTAGTCGTGAAAGACCTTAATAATCAGAAGAATTGCTAGAAGGTCTTTACGACCGTAGTCGTGAAAGACCTTAATAAGGACCGGTCGACATTTTTTCATCTGATTTTGACTAAAAATGATTAAAAGTAGTACAATTAACATGTTTTGACCACTTTTAGTGAAAAAATGTCAAATTTCACATTTTTGGGTAAAAGGGGGGATAAATTTTCATTTTTTTCATTTTTTATATCTGAGACCCTTAAATAGTAAAAAAGTGTTGGAAAAGTGTCATTAAGTTGATTTGACCTTGAAAAGTCAGTCAAGGTCATACGGTTACTCCGTACCTAACACCGGTGTAAATTTCTTAAAAATCCATTCGCGTCAAATAATTTAGCAATTTTTTGTCATTTTTTGGTTTAAATAGGTAGATTAGACATTGGACAACTGTTTAGCACTAAAAAAACCTGACTCAAATATGGAAAAGTATGTGAAAAATAGATCATAATATGTAGTTAACCTTGAAATTGCATTTTGAGCAATTTATTATGTCGCGACACTTTTCGACTCTTAAAATCATTAACAGGAAGTGGTTTAACATTTATGAAATGGTTCCATAAAGCACCTTTATGAGTCCCTCATCACTTTGCATGCCTTACTTTTTCTATTTGTATTGTAGTTTAGGAGGAGATGTACCAACAAACTTTATGGTGTAAGGGGAGATAACTCCGTAACTATAAATAGTTTCGCTTAACGGACTAAATTTGAAATTTGTTTTTCATGACCGATATACTACCTTAAGTATCAAAATGATATGTCGCGAAACAAAAAAGTAGAATTTGTGGCGGATGAATAATAATAATAATAATAATCAGAAGAATTGCTAGAAGGTCTTTACGACCGTAGTCGTGAAAGACCTTAATAATCAGAAGAATTGCTAGAAGGTCTTTACGACCGTAGTCGTGAAAGACCTTAATAAGGACCGGTCGACATTTTTTCATCTGATTTTGACTAAAAATGATTAAAAGTAGTACAATTAACATGTTTTGACCACTTTTAGTGAAAAAATGTCAAATTTCACATTTTTGGGTAAAAGGGGGGATAAATTTTCATTTTTTTCATTTTTTATATCTGAGACCCTTAAATAGTAAAAAAGTGTTGGAAAAGTGTCATTAAGTTGATTTGACCTTGAAAAGTCAGTCAAGGTCATACGGTTACTCCGTACCTAACACCGGTGTAAATTTCTTAAAAATCCATTCGCGTCAAATAATTTAGCAATTTTTTGTCATTTTTTGGTTTAAATAGGTAGATTAGACATTGGACAACTGTTTAGCACTAAAAAAACCTGACTCAAATATGGAAAAGTATGTGAAAAATAGATCATAATATGTAGTTAACCTTGAAATTGCATTTTGAGCAATTTATTATGTCGCGACACTTTTCGACTCTTAAAATCATTAACAGGAAGTGGTTTAACATTTATGAAATGGTTCCATAAAGCACCTTTATGAGTCCCTCATCACTTTGCATGCCTTACTTTTTCTATTTGTATTGTAGTTTAGGAGGAGATGTACCAACAAACTTTATGGTGTAAGGGGAGATAACTCCGTAACTATAAATAGTTTCGCTTAACGGACTAAATTTGAAATTTGTTTTTCATGACCGATATACTACCTTTAGTATCAAAATGATATGTCGCGAAACAAAAAAGTAGAATTTGTGGCGGATGAATAATAATAATAATAATAATCAGAAGAATTGCTAGAAGGTCTTTACGACCGTAGTCGTGAAAGACCTTAATAATCAGAAGAATTGCTAGAAGGTCTTTACGACCGTAGTCGTGAAAGACCTTAATAAGGACCGGTCGACATTTTTTCATCTGATTTTGACTAAAAATGATTAAAAGTAGTACAATTAACATGTTTTGACCACTTTTAGTGAAAAAATGTCAAATTTCACATTTTTGGGTAAAAGGGGGGATAAATTTTCATTTTTTTCATTTTTTATATCTGAGACCCTTAAATAGTAAAAAAGTGTTGGAAAAGTGTCATTAAGTTGATTTGACCTTGAAAAGTCAGTCAAGGTCATACGGTTACTCCGTACCTAACACCGGTGTAAATTTCTTAAAAATCCATTCGCGTCAAATAATTTAGCAATTTTTTGTCATTTTTTGGTTTAAATAGGTAGATTAGACATTGGACAACTGTTTAGCACTAAAAAAACCTGACTCAAATATGGAAAAGTATGTGAAAAATAGATCATAATATGTAGTTAACCTTGAAATTGCATTTTGAGCAATTTATTATGTCGCGACACTTTTCGACTCTTAAAATCATTAACAGGAAGTGGTTTAACATTTATGAAATGGTTCCATAAAGCACCTTTATGAGTCCCTCATCACTTTGCATGCCTTACTTTTTCTATTTGTATTGTAGTTTAGGAGGAGATGTACCAACAAACTTTATGGTGTAAGGGGAGATAACTCCGTAACTATAAATAGTTTCGCTTAACGGACTAAATTTGAAATTTGTTTTTCATGACCGATATACTACCTTAAGTATCAAAATGATATGTCGCGAAACAAAAAAGTAGAATTTGTGGCGGATGAATAATAATAATAATAATAATCAGAAGAATTGCTAGAAGGTCTTTACGACCGTAGTCGTGAAAGACCTTAATAATCAGAAGAATTGCTAGAAGGTCTTTACGACCGTAGTCGTGAAAGACCTTAATAAGGACCGGTCGACATTTTTTCATCTGATTTTGACTAAAAATGATTAAAAGTAGTACAATTAACATGTTTTGACCACTTTTAGTGAAAAAATGTCAAATTTCACATTTTTGGGTAAAAGGGGGGATAAATTTTCATTTTTTTCATTTTTTATATCTGAGACCCTTAAATAGTAAAAAAGTGTTGGAAAAGTGTCATTAAGTTGATTTGACCTTGAAAAGTCAGTCAAGGTCATACGGTTACTCCGTACCTAACACCGGTGTAAATTTCTTAAAAATCCATTCGCGTCAAATAATTTAGCAATTTTTTGTCATTTTTTGGTTTAAATAGGTAGATTAGACATTGGACAACTGTTTAGCACTAAAAAAACCTGACTCAAATATGGAAAAGTATGTGAAAAATAGATCATAATATGTAGTTAACCTTGAAATTGCATTTTGAGCAATTTATTATGTCGCGACACTTTTCGACTCTTAAAATCATTAACAGGAAGTGGTTTAACATTTATGAAATGGTTCCATAAAGCACCTTTATGAGTCCCTCATCACTTTGCATGCCTTACTTTTTCTATTTGTATTGTAGTTTAGGAGGAGATGTACCAACAAACTTTATGGTGTAAGGGGAGATAACTCCGTAACTATAAATAGTTTCGCTTAACGGACTAAATTTGAAATTTGTTTTTCATGACCGATATACTACCTTAAGTATCAAAATGATATGTCGCGAAACAAAAAAGTAGAATTTGTGGCGGATGAATAATAATAATAATAATAATCAGAAGAATTGCTAGAAGGTCTTTACGACCGTAGTCGTGAAAGACCTTAATAATCAGAAGAATTGCTAGAAGGTCTTTACGACCGTAGTCGTGAAAGACCTTAATAAGGACCGGTCGACATTTTTTCATCTGATTTTGACTAAAAATGATTAAAAGTAGTACAATTAACATGTTTTGACCACTTTTAGTGAAAAAATGTCAAATTTCACATTTTTGGGTAAAAGGGGGGATAAATTTTCATTTTTTTCATTTTTTATATCTGAGACCCTTAAATAGTAAAAAAGTGTTGGAAAAGTGTCATTAAGTTGATTTGACCTTGAAAAGTCAGTCAAGGTCATACGGTTACTCCGTACCTAACACCGGTGTAAATTTCTTAAAAATCCATTCGCGTCAAATAATTTAGCAATTTTTTGTCATTTTTTGGTTTAAATAGGTAGATTAGACATTGGACAACTGTTTAGCACTAAAAAAACCTGACTCAAATATGGAAAAGTATGTGAAAAATAGATCATAATATGTAGTTAACCTTGAAATTGCATTTTGAGCAATTTATTATGTCGCGACACTTTTCGACTCTTAAAATCATTAACAGGAAGTGGTTTAACATTTATGAAATGGTTCCATAAAGCACCTTTATGAGTCCCTCATCACTTTGCATGCCTTACTTTTTCTATTTGTATTGTAGTTTAGGAGGAGATGTACCAACAAACTTTATGGTGTAAGGGGAGATAACTCCGTAACTATAAATAGTTTCGCTTAACGGACTAAATTTGAAATTTGTTTTTCATGACCGATATACTACCTTAAGTATCAAAATGATATGTCGCGAAACAAAAAAGTAGAATTTGTGGCGGATGAATAATAATAATAATAATAATCAGAAGAATTGCTAGAAGGTCTTTACGACCGTAGTCGTGAAAGACCTTAATAATCAGAAGAATTGCTAGAAGGTCTTTACGACCGTAGTCGTGAAAGACCTTAATAAGGACCGGTCGACATTTTTTCATCTGATTTTGACTAAAAATGATTAAAAGTAGTACAATTAACATGTTTTGACCACTTTTAGTGAAAAAATGTCAAATTTCACATTTTTGGGTAAAAGGGGGGATAAATTTTCATTTTTTTCATTTTTTATATCTGAGACCCTTAAATAGTAAAAAAGTGTTGGAAAAGTGTCATTAAGTTGATTTGACCTTGAAAAGTCAGTCAAGGTCATACGGTTACTCCGTACCTAACACCGGTGTAAATTTCTTAAAAATCCATTCGCGTCAAATAATTTAGCAATTTTTTGTCATTTTTTGGTTTAAATAGGTAGATTAGACATTGGACAACTGTTTAGCACTAAAAAAACCTGACTCAAATATGGAAAAGTATGTGAAAAATAGATCATAATATGTAGTTAACCTTGAAATTGCATTTTGAGCAATTTATTATGTCGCGACACTTTTCGACTCTTAAAATCATTAACAGGAAGTGGTTTAACATTTATGAAATGGTTCCATAAAGCACCTTTATGAGTCCCTCATCACTTTGCATGCCTTACTTTTTCTATTTGTATTGTAGTTTAGGAGGAGATGTACCAACAAACTTTATGGTGTAAGGGGAGATAACTCCGTAACTATAAATAGTTTCGCTTAACGGACTAAATTTGAAATTTGTTTTTCATGACCGATATACTACCTTAAGTATCAAAATGATATGTCGCGAAACAAAAAAGTAGAATTTGTGGCGGATGAATAATAATAATAATAATAATCAGAAGAATTGCTAGAAGGTCTTTACGACCGTAGTCGTGAAAGACCTTAATAATCAGAAGAATTGCTAGAAGGTCTTTACGACCGTAGTCGTGAAAGACCTTAATAAGGACCGGTCGACATTTTTTCATCTGATTTTGACTAAAAATGATTAAAAGTAGTACAATTAACATGTTTTGACCACTTTTAGTGAAAAAATGTCAAATTTCACATTTTTGGGTAAAAGGGGGGATAAATTTTCATTTTTTTCATTTTTTATATCTGAGACCCTTAAATAGTAAAAAAGTGTTGGAAAAGTGTCATTAAGTTGATTTGACCTTGAAAAGTCAGTCAAGGTCATACGGTTACTCCGTACCTAACACCGGTGTAAATTTCTTAAAAATCCATTCGCGTCAAATAATTTAGCAATTTTTTGTCATTTTTTGGTTTAAATAGGTAGATTAGACATTGGACAACTGTTTAGCACTAAAAAAACCTGACTCAAATATGGAAAAGTATGTGAAAAATAGATCATAATATGTAGTTAACCTTGAAATTGCATTTTGAGCAATTTATTATGTCGCGACACTTTTCGACTCTTAAAATCATTAACAGGAAGTGGTTTAACATTTATGAAATGGTTCCATAAAGCACCTTTATGAGTCCCTCATCACTTTGCATGCCTTACTTTTTCTATTTGTATTGTAGTTTAGGAGGAGATGTACCAACAAACTTTATGGTGTAAGGGGAGATAACTCCGTAACTATAAATAGTTTCGCTTAACGGACTAAATTTGAAATTTGTTTTTCATGACCGATATACTACCTTAAGTATCAAAATGATATGTCGCGAAACAAAAAAGTAGAATTTGTGGCGGATGAATAATAATAATAATAATAATCAGAAGAATTGCTAGAAGGTCTTTACGACCGTAGTCGTGAAAGACCTTAATAATCAGAAGAATTGCTAGAAGGTCTTTACGACCGTAGTCGTGAAAGACCTTAATAAGGACCGGTCGACATTTTTTCATCTGATTTTGACTAAAAATGATTAAAAGTAGTACAATTAACATGTTTTGACCACTTTTAGTGAAAAAATGTCAAATTTCACATTTTTGGGTAAAAGGGGGGATAAATTTTCATTTTTTTCATTTTTTATATCTGAGACCCTTAAATAGTAAAAAAGTGTTGGAAAAGTGTCATTAAGTTGATTTGACCTTGAAAAGTCAGTCAAGGTCATACGGTTACTCCGTACCTAACACCGGTGTAAATTTCTTAAAAATCCATTCGCGTCAAATAATTTAGCAATTTTTTGTCATTTTTTGGTTTAAATAGGTAGATTAGACATTGGACAACTGTTTAGCACTAAAAAAACCTGACTCAAATATGGAAAAGTATGTGAAAAATAGATCATAATATGAAGTTAACCTTGAAATTGCATTTTGAGCAATTTATTATGTCGCGACACTTTTCGACTCTTAAAATCATTAACAGGAAGTGGTTTAACATTTATGAAATGGTTCCATAAAGCACCTTTATGAGTCCCTCATCACTTTGCATGCCTTACTTTTTCTATTTGTATTGTAGTTTAGGAGGAGATGTACCAACAAACTTTATGGTGTAAGGGGAGATAACTCCGTAACTATAAATAGTTTCGCTTAACGGACTAAATTTGAAATTTGTTTTTCATGACCGATATACTACCTTAAGTATCAAAATGATATGTCGCGAAACAAAAAAGTAGAATTTGTGGCGGATGAATAATAATAATAATAATAATCAGAAGAATTGCTAGAAGGTCTTTACGACCGTAGTCGTGAAAGACCTTAATAATCAGAAGAATTGCTAGAAGGTCTTTACGACCGTAGTCGTGAAAGACCTTAATAAGGACCGGTCGACATTTTTTCATCTGATTTTGACTAAAAATGATTAAAAGTAGTACAATTAACATGTTTTGACCACTTTTAGTGAAAAAATGTCAAATTTCACATTTTTGGGTAAAAGGGGGGATAAATTTTCATTTTTTTCATTTTTTATATCTGAGACCCTTAAATAGTAAAAAAGTGTTGGAAAAGTGTCATTAAGTTGATTTGACCTTGAAAAGTCAGTCAAGGTCATACGGTTACTCCGTACCTAACACCGGTGTAAATTTCTTAAAAATCCATTCGCGTCAAATAATTTAGCAATTTTTTGTCATTTTTTGGTTTAAATAGGTAGATTAGACATTGGACAACTGTTTAGCACTAAAAAAACCTGACTCAAATATGGAAAAGTATGTGAAAAATAGATCATAATATGTAGTTAACCTTGAAATTGCATTTTGAGCAATTTATTATGTCGCGACACTTTTCGACTCTTAAAATCATTAACAGGAAGTGGTTTAACATTTATGAAATGGTTCCATAAAGCACCTTTATGAGTCCCTCATCACTTTGCATGCCTTACTTTTTCTATTTGTATTGTAGTTTAGGAGGAGATGTACCAACAAACTTTATGGTGTAAGGGGAGATAACTCCGTAACTATAAATAGTTTCGCTTAACGGACTAAATTTGAAATTTGTTTTTCATGACCGATATACTACCTTAAGTATCAAAATGATATGTCGCGAAACAAAAAAGTAGAATTTGTGGCGGATGAATAATAATAATAATAATAATCAGAAGAATTGCTAGAAGGTCTTTACGACCGTAGTCGTGAAAGACCTTAATAATCAGAAGAATTGCTAGAAGGTCTTTACGACCGTAGTCGTGAAAGACCTTAATAAGGACCGGTCGACATTTTTTCATCTGATTTTGACTAAAAATGATTAAAAGTAGTACAATTAACATGTTTTGACCACTTTTAGTGAAAAAATGTCAAATTTCACATTTTTGGGTAAAAGGGGGGATAAATTTTCATTTTTTTCATTTTTTATATCTGAGACCCTTAAATAGTAAAAAAGTGTTGGAAAAGTGTCATTAAGTTGATTTGACCTTGAAAAGTCAGTCAAGGTCATACGGTTACTCCGTACCTAACACCGGTGTAAATTTCTTAAAAATCCATTCGCGTCAAATAATTTAGCAATTTTTTGTCATTTTTTGGTTTAAATAGGTAGATTAGACATTGGACAACTGTTTAGCACTAAAAAAACCTGACTCAAATATGGAAAAGTATGTGAAAAATAGATCATAATATGTAGTTAACCTTGAAATTGCATTTTGAGCAATTTATTATGTCGCGACACTTTTCGACTCTTAAAATCATTAACAGGAAGTGGTTTAACATTTATGAAATGGTTCCATAAAGCACCTTTATGAGTCCCTCATCACTTTGCATGCCTTACTTTTTCTATTTGTATTGTAGTTTAGGAGGAGATGTACCAACAAACTTTATGGTGTAAGGGGAGATAACTCCGTAACTATAAATAGTTTCGCTTAACGGACTAAATTTGAAATTTGTTTTTCATGACCGATATACTACCTTAAGTATCAAAATGATATGTCGCGAAACAAAAAAATAGAATTTGTGGCGGATGAATAATAATAATAATAATAATCAGAAGAATTGCTAGAAGGTCTTTACGACCGTAGTCGTGAAAGACCTTAATAATCAGAAGAATTGCTAGAAGGTCTTTACGACCGTAGTCGTGAAAGACCTTAATAAGGACCGGTCGACATTTTTTCATCTGATTTTGACTAAAAATGATTAAAAGTAGTACAATTAACATGTTTTGACCACTTTTAGTGAAAAAATGTCAAATTTCACATTTTTGGGTAAAAGGGGGGATAAATTTTCATTTTTTTCATTTTTTATATCTGAGACCCTTAAATAGTAAAAAAGTGTTGGAAAAGTGTCATTAAGTTGATTTGACCTTGAAAAGTCAGTCAAGGTCATACGGTTACTCCGTACCTAACACCGGTGTAAATTTCTTAAAAATCCATTCGCGTCAAATAATTTAGCAATTTTTTGTCATTTTTTGGTTTTAATAGGTAGATTAGACATTGGACAACTGTTTAGCACTAAAAAAACCTGACTCAAATATGGAAAAGTATGTGAAAAATAGATCATAATATGTAGTTAACCTTGAAATTGCATTTTGAGCAATTTATTATGTCGCGACACTTTTCGACTCTTAAAATCATTAACAGGAAGTGGTTTAACATTTATGAAATGGTTCCATAAAGCACCTTTATGAGTCCCTCATCACTTTACATGCCTTACTTTTTCTATTTGTATTGTAGTTTAGGAGGAGATATGCCAACAAACTTTATGGTGTAAGGGGAGATAACTCCGTAACTATAAATAGTTTCGCTTAACGGACTAAATTTGAAATTAGTTTTTCATGACCGATATACTACCTTAAGTATCGAAATGATATGTCGCGAAACAAAAAAGTAGAATTTGTGGCGGATGAAGAATAATAATAATAATAATAATAATCAGAAGAATTGCTAGAAGGTCTTTACGACCGTAGTCGTGAAAGACCTTAATAAGGACCGGTCGACATTTTTTCATCTGATTTTGACTAAAAATGATTAAAAGTAGTACAATTAACATGTTTTGACCACTTTTAGTGAAAAAATGTCAAATTTCACATTTTTGGGTAAAAGGGGGGATAAATTTTCATTTTTTTCATTTTTTATATCTGAGACCCTTAAATAGTAAAAAAGTGTTGGAAAAGTGTCATTAAGTTGATTTGACCTTGAAAAGTCAGTCAAGGTCATACGGTTACTCCGTACCTAACACCGGTGTAAATTTCTTAAAAATCCATTCGCGTCAAATAATTTAGCAATTTTTTGTCATTTTTTGGTTTTAATAGGTAGATTAGACATTGGACAACTGTTTAGCACTAAAAAAACCTGACTCAAATATGGAAAAGTATGTGAAAAATAGATCATAATATGTAGTTAACCTTGAAATTGCATTTTGAGCAATTTATTATGTCGCGACACTTTTCGACTCTTAAAATCATTAACAGGAAGTGGTTTAACATTTATGAAATGGTTCCATAAAGCACCTTTATGAGTCCCTCATCACTTTACATGCCTTACTTTTTCTATTTGTATTGTAGTTTAGGAGGAGATATGCCAACAAACTTTATGGTGTAAGGGGAGATAACTCCGTAACTATAAATAGTTTCGCTTAACGGACTAAATTTGAAATTAGTTTTTCATGACCGATATACTACCTTAAGTATCGAAATGATATGTCGCGAAACAAAAAAGTAGAATTTGTGGCGGATGAAGAATAATAATAATAATAATAATAATCAGAAGAATTGCTAGAAGGTCTTTACGACCGTAGTCGTGAAAGACCTTAATAAGGACCGGTCGACATTTTTTCATCTGATTTTGACTAAAAATGATTAAAAGTAGTACAATTAACATGTTTTGACCACTTTTAGTGAAAAAATGTCAAATTTCACATTTTTGGGTAAAAGGGGGGATAAATTTTCATTTTTTTCATTTTTTATATCTGAGACCCTTAAATAGTAAAAAAGTGTTGGAAAAGTGTCATTAAGTTGATTTGACCTTGAAAAGTCAGTCAAGGTCATACGGTTACTCCGTACCTAACACCGGTGTAAATTTCTTAAAAATCCATTCGCGTCAAATAATTTAGCAATTTTTTGTCATTTTTTGGTTTTAATAGGTAGATTAGACATTGGACAACTGTTTAGCACTAAAAAAACCTGACTCAAATATGGAAAAGTATGTGAAAAATAGATCATAATATGTAGTTAACCTTGAAATTGCATTTTGAGCAATTTATTATGTCGCGACACTTTTCGACTCTTAAAATCATTAACAGGAAGTGGTTTAACATTTATGAAATGGTTCCATAAAGCACCTTTATGAGTCCCTCATCACTTTACATGCCTTACTTTTTCTATTTGTATTGTAGTTTAGGAGGAGATATGCCAACAAACTTTATGGTGTAAGGGGAGATAACTCCGTAACTATAAATAGTTTCGCTTAACGGACTAAATTTGAAATTAGTTTTTCATGACCGATATACTACCTTAAGTATCGAAATGATATGTCGCGAAACAAAAAAGTAGAATTTGTGGCGGATGAAGAATAATAATAATAATAATAATAATCAGAAGAATTGCTAGAAGGTCTTTACGACCGTAGTCGTGAAAGACCTTAATAAGGACCGGTCGACATTTTTTCATCTGATTTTGACTAAAAATGATTAAAAGTAGTACAATTAACATGTTTTGACCACTTTTAGTGAAAAAATGTCAAATTTCACATTTTTGGGTAAAAGGGGGGATAAATTTTCATTTTTTTCATTTTTTATATCTGAGACCCTTAAATAGTAAAAAAGTGTTGGAAAAGTGTCATTAAGTTGATTTGACCTTGAAAAGTCAGTCAAGGTCATACGGTTACTCCGTACCTAACACCGGTGTAAATTTCTTAAAAATCCATTCGCGTCAAATAATTTAGCAATTTTTTGTCATTTTTTGGTTTAAATAGGTAGATTAGACATTGGACAACTGTTTAGCACTAAAAAAACCTGACTCAAATATGGAAAAGTATGTGAAAAATAGATCATAATATGTAGTTAACCTTGAAATTGCATTTTGAGCAATTTATTATGTCGCGACACTTTTCGACTCTTAAAATCATTAACAGGAAGTGGTTTAACATTTATGAAATGGTTCCATAAAGCACCTTTATGAGTCCCTCATCACTTTGCATGCCTTACTTTTTCTATTTGTATTGTAGTTTAGGAGGAGATGTACCAACAAACTTTATGGTGTAAGGGGAGATAACTCCGTAACTATAAATAGTTTCGCTTAACGGACTAAATTTGAAATTTGTTTTTCATGACCGATATACTACCTTAAGTATCAAAATGATATGTCGCGAAACAAAAAAGTAGAATTTGTGGCGGATGAATAATAATAATAATAATAATCAGAAGAATTGCTAGAAGGTCTTTACGACCGTAGTCGTGAAAGACCTTAATAATCAGAAGAATTGCTAGAAGGTCTTTACGACCGTAGTCGTGAAAGACCTTAATAAGGACCGGTCGACATTTTTTCATCTGATTTTGACTAAAAATGATTAAAAGTAGTACAATTAACATGTTTTGACCACTTTTAGTGAAAAAATGTCAAATTTCACATTTTTGGGTAAAAGGGGGGATAAATTTTCATTTTTTTCATTTTTTATATCTGAGACCCTTAAATAGTAAAAAAGTGTTGGAAAAGTGTCATTAAGTTGATTTGACCTTGAAAAGTCAGTCAAGGTCATACGGTTACTCCGTACCTAACACCGGTGTAAATTTCTTAAAAATCCATTCGCGTCAAATAATTTAGCAATTTTTTGTCATTTTTTGGTTTAAATAGGTAGATTAGACATTGGACAACTGTTTAGCACTAAAAAAACCTGACTCAAATATGGAAAAGTATGTGAAAAATAGATCATAATATGTAGTTAACCTTGAAATTGCATTTTGAGCAATTTATTATGTCGCGACACTTTTCGACTCTTAAAATCATTAACAGGAAGTGGTTTAACATTTATGAAATGGTTCCATAAAGCACCTTTATGAGTCCCTCATCACTTTGCATGCCTTACTTTTTCTATTTGTATTGTAGTTTAGGAGGAGATGTACCAACAAACTTTATGGTGTAAGGGGAGATAACTCCGTAACTATAAATAGTTTCGCTTAACGGACTAAATTTGAAATTTGTTTTTCATGACCGATATACTACCTTAAGTATCAAAATGATATGTCGCGAAACAAAAAAGTAGAATTTGTGGCGGATGAATAATAATAATAATAATAATCAGAAGAATTGCTAGAAGGTCTTTACGACCGTAGTCGTGAAAGACCTTAATAATCAGAAGAATTGCTAGAAGGTCTTTACGACCGTAGTCGTGAAAGACCTTAATAAGGACCGGTCGACATTTTTTCATCTGATTTTGACTAAAAATGATTAAAAGTAGTACAATTAACATGTTTTGACCACTTTTAGTGAAAAAATGTCAAATTTCACATTTTTGGGTAAAAGGGGGGATAAATTTTCATTTTTTTCATTTTTTATATCTGAGACCCTTAAATAGTAAAAAAGTGTTGGAAAAGTGTCATTAAGTTGATTTGACCTTGAAAAGTCAGTCAAGGTCATACGGTTACTCCGTACCTAACACCGGTGTAAATTTCTTAAAAATCCATTCGCGTCAAATAATTTAGCAATTTTTTGTCATTTTTTGGTTTAAATAGGTAGATTAGACATTGGACAACTGTTTAGCACTAAAAAAACCTGACTCAAATATGGAAAAGTATGTGAAAAATAGATCATAATATGTAGTTAACCTTGAAATTGCATTTTGAGCAATTTATTATGTCGCGACACTTTTCGACTCTTAAAATCATTAACAGGAAGTGGTTTAACATTTATGAAATGGTTCCATAAAGCACCTTTATGAGTCCCTCATCACTTTGCATGCCTTACTTTTTCTATTTGTATTGTAGTTTAGGAGGAGATGTACCAACAAACTTTATGGTGTAAGGGGAGATAACTCCGTAACTATAAATAGTTTCGCTTAACGGACTAAATTTGAAATTTGTTTTTCATGACCGATATACTACCTTAAGTATCAAAATGATATGTCGCGAAACAAAAAAGTAGAATTTGTGGCGGATGAATAATAATATACTCATGGAAAAAAAAAACTGTGCATGTCTATTGGAAATCAATTGTACCCATATTTCTTTTAATCAGAAAATCGTAACTAATACAGCTATTGAGTTGAAATTTTCACTGAATGTCGAGTGGATCATGCAGATCATTTTGGGGTAAAAATCCGAAAATTTTTTAATTCCAGTTTCTGAGATTCAAAAAACCACTTTTTTAACCCAAAAATGAAAAATCAAGTTTTTCACTCAAAATTTAAACTGTTAACTTTCAACCACTAAAAGGATAAACTTTTTTGGTGAAAATCAGCTGAGAAAACTTAATTTCAAAACTGTGCATTGTTTCCAAAGTGTAATTTTGTGAATTTTAAATTGACACTACCTGATTTCAAACTGCAAACAAAACATCTTTTAGGGGTCTAAAAATGAATTTTTTTGTCGAGATCTGGAGAAAAATGATTTTGCAATACTTGTGTGATAAAATGTATAAAATACTAAATAAAATTTTGAATTTGTGATTTTTCAAAGTGATGCACAGTTTCTTTTTTCCATTAGTATAATAATAATAATCAGAAGAATTGCTAGAAGGTCTTTACGACCGTAGTCGTGAAAGACCTTAATAATCAGAAGAATTGCTAGAAGGTCTTTACGACCGTAGTCGTGAAAGACCTTAATAAGGACCGGTCGACATTTTTTCATCTGATTTTGACTAAAAATGATTAAAAGTAGTACAATTAACATGTTTTGACCACTTTTAGTGAAAAAATGTCAAATTTCACATTTTTGGGTAAAAGGGGGGATAAATTTTCATTTTTTTCATTTTTTATATCTGAGACCCTTAAATAGTAAAAAAGTGTTGGAAAAGTGTCATTAAGTTGATTTGACCTTGAAAAGTCAGTCAAGGTCATACGGTTACTCCGTACCTAACACCGGTGTAAATTTCTTAAAAATCCATTCGCGTCAAATAATTTAGCAATTTTTTGTCATTTTTTGGTTTTAATAGGTAGATTAGACATTGGACAACTGTTTAGCACTAAAAAAACCTGACTCAAATATGGAAAAGTATGTGAAAAATAGATCATAATATGTAGTTAACCTTGAAATTGCATTTTGAGCAATTTATTATGTCGCGACACTTTTCGACTCTTAAAATCATTAACAGGAAGTGGTTTAACATTTATGAAATGGTTCCATAAAGCACCTTTATGAGTCCCTCATCACTTTACATGCCTTACTTTTTCTATTTGTATTGTAGTTTAGGAGGAGATATGCCAACAAACTTTATGGTGTAAGGGGAGATAACTCCGTAACTATAAATAGTTTCGCTTAACGGACTAAATTTGAAATTAGTTTTTCATGACCGATATACTACCTTAAGTATCGAAATGATATGTCGCGAAACAAAAAAGTAGAATTTGTGGCGGATGAAGAATAATAATAATAATAATAATAATCAGAAGAATTGCTAGAAGGTCTTTACGACCGTAGTCGTGAAAGACCTTAATAAGGACCGGTCGACATTTTTTCATCTGATTTTGACTAAAAATGATTAAAAGTAGTACAATTAACATGTTTTGACCACTTTTAGTGAAAAAATGTCAAATTTCACATTTTTGGGTAAAAGGGGGGATAAATTTTCATTTTTTTCATTTTTTATATCTGAGACCCTTAAATAGTAAAAAAGTGTTGGAAAAGTGTCATTAAGTTGATTTGACCTTGAAAAGTCAGTCAAGGTCATACGGTTACTCCGTACCTAACACCGGTGTAAATTTCTTAAAAATCCATTCGCGTCAAATAATTTAGCAATTTTTTGTCATTTTTTGGTTTTAATAGGTAGATTAGACATTGGACAACTGTTTAGCACTAAAAAAACCTGACTCAAATATGGAAAAGTATGTGAAAAATAGATCATAATATGTAGTTAACCTTGAAATTGCATTTTGAGCAATTTATTATGTCGCGACACTTTTCGACTCTTAAAATCATTAACAGGAAGTGGTTTAACATTTATGAAATGGTTCCATAAAGCACCTTTATGAGTCCCTCATCACTTTACATGCCTTACTTTTTCTATTTGTATTGTAGTTTAGGAGGAGATATGCCAACAAACTTTATGGTGTAAGGGGAGATAACTCCGTAACTATAAATAGTTTCGCTTAACGGACTAAATTTGAAATTAGTTTTTCATGACCGATATACTACCTTAAGTATCGAAATGATATGTCGCGAAACAAAAAAGTAGAATTTGTGGCGGATGAAGAATAATAATAATAATAATAATAATCAGAAGAATTGCTAGAAGGTCTTTACGACCGTAGTCGTGAAAGACCTTAATAAGGACCGGTCGACATTTTTTCATCTGATTTTGACTAAAAATGATTAAAAGTAGTACAATTAACATGTTTTGACCACTTTTAGTGAAAAAATGTCAAATTTCACATTTTTGGGTAAAAGGGGGGATAAATTTTCATTTTTTTCATTTTTTATATCTGAGACCCTTAAATAGTAAAAAAGTGTTGGAAAAGTGTCATTAAGTTGATTTGACCTTGAAAAGTCAGTCAAGGTCATACGGTTACTCCGTACCTAACACCGGTGTAAATTTCTTAAAAATCCATTCGCGTCAAATAATTTAGCAATTTTTTGTCATTTTTTGGTTTTAATAGGTAGATTAGACATTGGACAACTGTTTAGCACTAAAAAAACCTGACTCAAATATGGAAAAGTATGTGAAAAATAGATCATAATATGTAGTTAACCTTGAAATTGCATTTTGAGCAATTTATTATGTCGCGACACTTTTCGACTCTTAAAATCATTAACAGGAAGTGGTTTAACATTTATGAAATGGTTCCATAAAGCACCTTTATGAGTCCCTCATCACTTTACATGCCTTACTTTTTCTATTTGTATTGTAGTTTAGGAGGAGATATGCCAACAAACTTTATGGTGTAAGGGGAGATAACTCCGTAACTATAAATAGTTTCGCTTAACGGACTAAATTTGAAATTAGTTTTTCATGACCGATATACTACCTTAAGTATCGAAATGATATGTCGCGAAACAAAAAAGTAGAATTTGTGGCGGATGAAGAATAATAATAATAATAATAATAATCAGAAGAATTGCTAGAAGGTCTTTACGACCGTAGTCGTGAAAGACCTTAATAAGGACCGGTCGACATTTTTTCATCTGATTTTGACTAAAAATGATTAAAAGTAGTACAATTAACATGTTTTGACCACTTTTAGTGAAAAAATGTCAAATTTCACATTTTTGGGTAAAAGGGGGGATAAATTTTCATTTTTTTCATTTTTTATATCTGAGACCCTTAAATAGTAAAAAAGTGTTGGAAAAGTGTCATTAAGTTGATTTGACCTTGAAAAGTCAGTCAAGGTCATACGGTTACTCCGTACCTAACACCGGTGTAAATTTCTTAAAAATCCATTCGCGTCAAATAATTTAGCAATTTTTTGTCATTTTTTGGTTTTAATAGGTAGATTAGACATTGGACAACTGTTTAGCACTAAAAAAACCTGACTCAAATATGGAAAAGTATGTGAAAAATAGATCATAATATGTAGTTAACCTTGAAATTGCATTTTGAGCAATTTATTATGTCGCGACACTTTTCGACTCTTAAAATCATTAACAGGAAGTGGTTTAACATTTATGAAATGGTTCCATAAAGCACCTTTATGAGTCCCTCATCACTTTACATGCCTTACTTTTTCTATTTGTATTGTAGTTTAGGAGGAGATATGCCAACAAACTTTATGGTGTAAGGGGAGATAACTCCGTAACTATAAATAGTTTCGCTTAACGGACTAAATTTGAAATTAGTTTTTCATGACCGATATACTACCTTAAGTATCGAAATGATATGTCGCGAAACAAAAAAGTAGAATTTGTGGCGGATGAAGAATAATAATAATAATAATAATAATCAGAAGAATTGCTAGAAGGTCTTTACGACCGTAGTCGTGAAAGACCTTAATAAGGACCGGTCGACATTTTTTCATCTGATTTTGACTAAAAATGATTAAAAGTAGTACAATTAAGAGGCTGTCCAAGCAAAAACCAGGCAATAGCTGGCACATGACAAATTTTGTTTTTCAAAAATTTTCATTGATTTCACATCAGTTTAACATCCATTCCCCAAAACAAATGCAGATTTTTGGTTTATTGAAGTGATAACTTAGATATAATTTATATAGAATGCATTGAAAATATGCAAAAAAAGGGAGATAACTCTTGCATATTTGCAAAATTTGGTTGCTTTGTTCATGAACTTTAAGGCTGAATCACAAGTCATCCATGTTGCTTTCAAACAAATCCTGGTGATTTTTGTTTTACATATGAGTCCAACAATACATTAAAACAATAAATTTGCTGGGATAAAATTCTTCATGTGCCAGGTTCTATAGGCTTTTGCCTGATATCTACATGGACAGCCTCTTAACATGTTTTGACCACTTTTAGTGAAAAAATGTCAAATTTCACATTTTTGGGTAAAAGGGGGGATAAATTTTCATTTTTTTCATTTTTTATATCTGAGACCCTTAAATAGTAAAAAAGTGTTGGAAAAGTGTCATTAAGTTGATTTGACCTTGAAAAGTCAGTCAAGGTCATACGGTTACTCCGTACCTAACACCGGTGTAAATTTCTTAAAAATCCATTCGCGTCAAATAATTTAGCAATTTTTTGTCATTTTTTGGTTTTAATAGGTAGATTAGACATTGGACAACTGTTTAGCACTAAAAAAACCTGACTCAAATATGGAAAAGTATGTGAAAAATAGATCATAATATGTAGTTAACCTTGAAATTGCATTTTGAGCAATTTATTATGTCGCGACACTTTTCGACTCTTAAAATCATTAACAGGAAGTGGTTTAACATTTATGAAATGGTTCCATAAAGCACCTTTATGAGTCCCTCATCACTTTACATGCCTTACTTTTTCTATTTGTATTGTAGTTTAGGAGGAGATATGCCAACAAACTTTATGGTGTAAGGGGAGATAACTCCGTAACTATAAATAGTTTCGCTTAACGGACTAAATTTGAAATTAGTTTTTCATGACCGATATACTACCTTAAGTATCGAAATGATATGTCGCGAAACAAAAAAGTAGAATTTGTGGCGGATGAAGAATAATAATAATAATAATAATAATCAGAAGAATTGCTAGAAGGTCTTTACGACCGTAGTCGTGAAAGACCTTAATAAGGACCGGTCGACATTTTTTCATCTGATTTTGACTAAAAATGATTAAAAGTAGTACAATTAACATGTTTTGACCACTTTTAGTGAAAAAATGTCAAATTTCACATTTTTGGGTAAAAGGGGGGATAAATTTTCATTTTTTTCATTTTTTATATCTGAGACCCTTAAATAGTAAAAAAGTGTTGGAAAAGTGTCATTAAGTTGATTTGACCTTGAAAAGTCAGTCAAGGTCATACGGTTACTCCGTACCTAACACCGGTGTAAATTTCTTAAAAATCCATTCGCGTCAAATAATTTAGCAATTTTTTGTCATTTTTTGGTTTTAATAGGTAGATTAGACATTGGACAACTGTTTAGCACTAAAAAAACCTGACTCAAATATGGAAAAGTATGTGAAAAATAGATCATAATATGTAGTTAACCTTGAAATTGCATTTTGAGCAATTTATTATGTCGCGACACTTTTCGACTCTTAAAATCATTAACAGGAAGTGGTTTAACATTTATGAAATGGTTCCATAAAGCACCTTTATGAGTCCCTCATCACTTTACATGCCTTACTTTTTCTATTTGTATTGTAGTTTAGGAGGAGATATGCCAACAAACTTTATGGTGTAAGGGGAGATAACTCCGTAACTATAAATAGTTTCGCTTAACGGACTAAATTTGAAATTAGTTTTTCATGACCGATATACTACCTTAAGTATCGAAATGATATGTCGCGAAACAAAAAAGTAGAATTTGTGGCGGATGAAGAATAATAATAATAATAATAATAATCAGAAGAATTGCTAGAAGGTCTTTACGACCGTAGTCGTGAAAGACCTTAATAAGAAACAGAGTAAAAGCAATATGTCTCCCAACACATAGTGTTTGGGAGACATAATAATAATAATAAGAAACAGAGTAAAAGCAATATGTCTCCCAACACATAGTGTTTGGGAGACATAATAATAATAAGAAACAGAGTAAAAACAATATATCTCCCAAACATAGTGTTTGGGAGATATAAATATCATGTAGGGGATATGTTCGACTATTTTGTATGTATAATAAATCACAAGACAACCAAATGATTATTTTTATCCCTCAGTCATCTTTAATCAACTTCTGGAACTTTTGTCAAATGTATTAAAATGCAATCGTAATTCATTGAAAATTCCTTTCTTAGAAGAGAAATTGAGAGGAAATTTCTTCTTAGATTTTTTTATATTTTACAATGTTTTTCATAATTTCATATCCTGAAAGGGCACAGTATAGGAGGACGTGTAGAAATTTCGGCGCGTACCAATAAATGAAATATTTAATTGGCTTAATGACTTGACCGATAAATCCCCTATTACCTCTGTATCTGTTGACAGGTCATTAATTTGACTTTATATTATTCCTTGCTGGCTAAATTGTATTAAGGTCTTACAAAATATTTAAAAGAGCCTTTGGTTTTGAAAAATACCTTTCATTAGTAAAATCTGTTATGGACAGAGTAAGTTTGTCTAGATTTCGAACTAGTAGCCATAAACTTCATATAGAAACTGGTAGATATACTACACCAAAAACTGAGGTAGAAAATAGAATTTGCAAAAACTGTAATTTGAACCTTATTGAGGATGAAAAACACTTTCTCCTTGTTTGTCCAAAATTTAACGATAGCAGAAAAGAACTTCTAGATAAATGTTTTAATAATAATGTCACAGTCCTTTCAAGCACAGAATCAAAATTCTTATGGCTACTTAGTAATGAAGATTCTTTAGTTTGTAAAAATGTTGCAAAATTTATAAACAATTGCTCTTTACTGAGAAATACAAACTAACAAATTGCTTTATTTTTGTGTACAAATGTACTTTACTGTCACTACTGTTATGCTGCTATGTAACTGTTTGTATTTCTAGTCATATTTTATCATTTTTATTGGGCATACTATACTGGAGTTGTCCCCCTTGGAACTCAAACTTAATCTTATGGATTAATATTTTATTATTGTATTGTTTCTTATATTGTTGTCCTTGTATATCTTTGTAACTTTTATATACATGTTCATTTATGAGCTTTCTTTCAATAAATATTTCTGTTTCTGTATTATTGACCATTATGGTCGTTCCCTTAAAGGTCCAAAATCTAATTCGTGTATCACAGTCGTGCGTATTTCATGTTTTTGGAAGGCTGATAAATATATTGAAGTAAACAGCTGACAATTCGATGTACCATCTTAATGGATTTCATATCATGTGAAGCGAAATCACTTTAGAAAATAATCAAATTTCTTTTTAAAAATGATTTTATTAAGTATGTAACACCGTGAGTACATGTAGTACATGTATGTACTGCATGTGTGTACTACTGTTGTGTGATTATTTAAGTGCATATTGAGTGTTTTGCAAGTCAACTGAACAGAACCAAATTCATTGTATAATCATATTCTTTGCTGTGACCAGTATTCTATTAAGTGATCAAAAGATCAAAAAGATACTTCCTCAGTCCTGTCAGTACTACACAATAGTTTTACATGAAAAGCATTGTCTTTTGAAGGCGATTTAAATCGTTCATTTTATAAATCTTTATTCTTCTTTTTCGTCCGAATTTTTACATTCTTTACAAAATTAACGAAACATATTCTTTTCAATAAAATTATAGAGATAGCTTAAATCGTCTCCACTAATATGCCACCACTGTTGAATAGCAGAGTTAATAACGAAACAATGACACATTTAATGCTGCCTTAGGAGCTGCGCTATGACTGGAATTTTTCTGACACATAGAATTAATGTTAAGCTCTACATTCCAACAGTAGTATGCTACTGGACAATTAGTTACCTAACACATAGGTGTCAAATAGTTAGTAAGATTGCAAAACAATAAATAAGAACTGAGTGGCACTGAATTATGGTAAAACGTTCGTAAATGAACGAAGATAAGTTGAAAAACAGTCTGAGAAATCGAAACTAGTGTTGGTTTGCCACTTTTATTTGCATATGGTTTGCTTGAAATGTAGTAAGACCACTAAATCATTAATATTTATATTCGTTTTTTTTTTTTTTTTAAATTTATTATTTTGAGAAAAGCTCGGGTTGGACGATAATGGAATTTTTTAGTTTTCTTTATTAAATTTTAATTTAAAAATGGAAATATTTTTTGTTTATTTTTGTGAAATTTTGGTGCTCAAGGTATATAGTAGTACACAAAATTGAAATGAAGTCTTGAAAGAAATACGATAGAATTGATAAAGTGAATATAACAAGTAGAATTTATTTGAAAAATGAAATTTCTATCTGGAGTATTTAGAGGGATTCCGCAAATTTTCTTTATTTTTCACTTAAATCAAACGTCCTTAGTTTTTTTTTAATATATAAAATAAATGAATGAAAAATACAAATAAATAAATAAATAAATAAATAAATAAATAAATAAAAATAAATAAATAAATAAATGATATATGAATGAATGAATGAATACTGTTCTATTCTATTTTATCAATCAAATTATTTAATTTTGAAAAAGGTATTTAAAGTACTATACGGTACTTGTGAGTGGTACATGTATTTATCCAAAAATACTACTAAGTTCTTCCGTCTTGAGAGGCTGGTTGAAAATTTCACGAGCCGTATGGCAAGTAAAATTATCAGAATCGAAAGTAGCATTTTTGGCAAATACCACTCTCGTATAGTTCTTTAATTCCACCTAATATCCTTTCTATTAAATCAAAAAACACAACTTATAGTAATCTATTTTAATGGGAGTTTTTGGAATTACCGTGGTATTTCAATAAAATACCACCTCACTTGAAATGGCGAGAAAAAATACCACGGCAATGAATTGGCGGGAAATAAAATTCAACTACAGCTACAGTTAATTCCAGATATAATAAATATGCGGAAAAAATACCATCTTTTGATAGTAAAGATATACCCCTGGATATTGTAATTCAATTTATTTTGGACAAGTTTTTCATTTGTCTATTCAAATTAAAATTTTTACATTTAATAAAAATAAGTGATGCATTATTTTAATGGATACGAACGAGATTTTTAAAACACCCCTTATATATTTTTACTATACTTATTAATATTTCTAATAAAAAAAATCAAAACCATTAACTTGAAAGGGTTTAGTCCTGGTTTGCCCACATTTAATTAGCTGTTATACCAATTAAGTTAAATAAACAAAAAAGACAATAGGTGCACTGACCATGAAAATCTAAAGTCTGTTTTATTTTAACAAGTACGAAATTGATAAAAAGTATATAATTTTCATGCAATCTTCTGTTCAGAAAAAACAAATGTTCAATTTTTTTAATGTTTAGAGGTGAATTCTTGCAATTAGATCAAATTTTCGCTCTTTTGTGTTAAGATATTTAAAATTAGTTTTAAGTTAAGACATGAAGGAAATTGTATATCTTTATGTATTTTATACAAATTTCAAACATCTTTAATGTTCCACAATGAGATTAATTGAAGTGTTTTTTTTTCATAATATCTTGATAATTTAATAATTTGTTAATAAATGTATACCAAGAATATTAAATGATACTGTCTAAGCTTTGGTTTCAAGTGTATGCATCTTAATAATAAAACTAAGATAGTAATTATATGACTAAATGTGAGTCTTTCACAAGACATGTGTACATTTCTGTACATATTTTCAAACTGAAGAATATTTCAACTTAGCTTTAGATGCACAATATTATGCAAATCCATACAAAATATCAATGGAGTACCACAGCTGCTTCATGTTAAACAGATGTAAGAAAAACAAGTTATAACCTTGGCCATATCAGTATAAGCAAATACTTAAACAATTGTGGACGCTGCCGCCACGACCGCCACTGTTGCTGGAATCACTACACCTAAGTCTCGCCTTTTGCGACATTCGTAGCAGGCGAGCCAAAAACCGCTCAGCTACACATAAGGGACAACCATTTGATCCTGAGGGGGGGACAGTTTTGGTCGAGACTGATTATTTATTTTCGAAATTTTGCGGGCCCAAATATCTATTTTTCGCCGCTTCGCGGCAAGAATATTTATTATATTATTTTCTGCATACAATACCAACTTTTTCCAGGCCAGAATATTTATTTACAAAAACTGCCAGCACCCCCCCCCCCCCCCAACCCGTCAAATAAAATGGTCGTCCGCTAAAGTAACTTAAATTCTATGATGATCCTTCATTGTATCATATTTACGAGTTCGCGGCAATTTTTTTTCGGGGATAAGCGCAGTTTCCGGGTTAGTAGAATGTAGGTTGCGACTATCCCTGAAATCGGGGATAGTCGCAGTTCGGGGATAGTAGTATAACAC